>JAEIIF010013914.1:0-13223 GCA_018874455.1 Drosophila trapezifrons | reverse complement strand
TTCACTGCGTTGCAAACTTCTGACTAAAATTATAATACCCTGCAAGGGTATAAATATATTCTAATGATTATTTCTATTTAATTGTAAAATATAATATTTCTAACAATTTCACTCGGTTAGAAATAATAGGAATATGATATTTACAAAATCTCCCGGACCATGCTATTTACAAAATCTCTCCTAAAATAATATTTTAATTTTATCAAAAATTATAATATTTCTTTCCGTGTACGTGTGTGTCTGTGCGTGAGTTGGGAAAACTTTACAAACACCCTCGAAGTGCACGCGATAATGGCTCCCAATTTGGTAATTAATCACGTCCTCGTTCCTATTCTCGCTCCTTGTTCGTTTTTCTCGCCAAAAGCAGCCACAGCTGCCCATTAAGGCTGAAGGAGGATGGATGTAGGGCAGCCCAGCCACCTAGGCAGGCTTCCTATTTTCCATTAGCTTTCCGTTTTTGTGCTACGCGATTTTATATATAAATTCACATATATACTATATATATATATATATGGTGGAATTTTTCCAGCCGCCAGACGTCGTTGCAGTCAACGTTAAAATTAAGCGAATTTGAACGAACGATAAAATAATTACCTTTATGATTATTTTCGGTGGGAGCTGGGGTTGGACTCCTGGTGTGGCAGAGAGGTGTATGTGAGGCTCGGTTCGGCTCAATGTGCCAAACGTGTCTAATTTAGCGGCTTAAATTTATAGCATTTGTGCGCTTAAAATGTTTGGCCATTCCATTTTATGACCCCACCGAAGGCAATTGATGGCCGGGGTGGCCTGGGGTGGCTCTGTGTCATGTGCGAGGGGAGATTCTCGCAATAAATGGGGAATCTGATGTGAAATGGATTTGGAAGTCAACTTTTTTAAGGAGAATCTATGGGCCAATCGGTTGGCAATTTGTACAACATTTTCGCAGCATACTTTTCAGCGTATTAGGTTGTGAAAATCGACAACCATAAAGAATTCAAGAAGTACTTTTAAAATCCAATATTCTTTTTTTGGAACATGTATTTCGGTAGCTCTTAGAATTTTAAAAATATTATTTGAATAGTAGTTTATTATAGAAACCCCGAGTTGTATTAAATTTTGCACATGAAAGTCCAAGGAACATTACGAAAATATATAGATAGTAAAAAAAGCATAAAAGCTTCTGGGTTTTATTTGTTTAATAATATTTACTGTATATTGTGTCATATATGGTTGCTCAGTTCTTGCTTAGTTTGTAAATCTTTAACAAAAAATATTTTGTATGATATTAGAATTCAATTTCTTACTAAACTTAAAATATGAAATACCGTCAAAAAGCTTAAAAATAAATAAAGCTTACTGAACATAATATAAACTATTTTATTTTAATTTTATGTCACAATGCAGGCACCACTTTTCCCGATTTTCCAATGCATATTTTCGTCAAACCTGTTCTTAAATTTTTTACTCCACTTTCCACTTGGCTGGCAGGCAGGCACGGCATACACACACGTCCGTCGTCCGTCGTCCGACGTCCTCCACTCCAATTCGAATGGCAAACCATTATTACTCGTTCTCTGCCATTTAACTGCCAAATTACAGAGGCACCCCCAGCCTGCAGGCAGCCCCTCCATGGCCGACAAAAAGCAAACCGCATTCGAATTGCGTGCCCACGAAAATTAACTGAAAACGTGAAAGCCACCTAGAAAATCGAGAGAGAGAAAAATGTGTGGCGGCGGGGTGAAAGAAAAAACAAATAAAAATGGGGTGAAAAACAAACTGAAAATCAAATATTTGCCATATTTTGCAATTGGAAAATCAACGACAGCACGCAAGGCAAAGGCAAACGTACTGCCGAGCTGAATCCAGCTGGAATCCTTTTAGAAACCAGGACATACAGGCACACACATACACACACACGAGTGGTTCGTTCCTTCCTACCTCAATCAGGACGAAAATAAAAATGGCGGCGCTCTGTTGTTTCCGGTTTCTGCTGCGTTTGTTTGTGGGCTCTTCTTTTGTTTTTCTTTCGGTTTTGTTTGCTGGAGACCATGAAAGATTCGACGGAAATGCCAAAAAACATCAAATTTTTCACCTTGTATATTTCAGGGGAATATACATATATTATATATATGTATGCGAGGCGAGTGTCACACTGCCGCAGAGGCGGGTTTATTTGTGTTTATGTCAAGTGACCCCAAAGAACGAGCGCGCACACAAAAAAAAAATAATAAAAAATGGCCCAAAGCAACAAATGCATTTGCAATGCAAAACTGGAGCATGGAGCACATATACACACAGGAAGCGACCAGGCAGCAAGGACACCCAGCGACTGTTGCATCTGCCCACGCCCCCATTTCGCCGCCCAGCGCCCACCGTTCCCTCATGTGTGTTCCATCGCATTGAATTGGGAGTTGGGCGAAATTATTTATAGCAGAGATGTTTCTACAAAGATACCCCGTTATTTCCATTAAGAGAATATATAGGTTTTGTTTTTAGAGATTGCCTGTCTGGTATCTATTCGTGAAATCATCAAAAACATGTAATAGAATTAAACAGTCTATTATTTAAAGACTTCCAAGACAATCTGCCTTCCCCTCATAGTGATTTCCAATCTAATTCCAACACAAACACCTTCTTTCGTAAGAATTTCACCTAACTCTTCTCTGATTTGATAAGAAAAAAAATATTTACAAACAGCTTTACAGGATATCAAATTCCATCAACTTTTTTATATTCAGTTCACACTCTTTTGTTATCGTTTTGCTATGAATGCGCAACTGGCACTCAATAAAACAAAATCTCCCCTGCCTGTCCCATGATTCATATGCGTTCCGTACCATGTGTGCATTAGAACGGATGTCATGGCGGTTTTTCTAGCGGTAAACAAAAGCTTTACAGCGGAGCCGCAGCTGCCGCTCTGCGGTTTTTATTTACGCCAGAGCAAAAACCCCGCGCCAACCAGATTATTTATGCCGAAACTAAAACCGCACAGTGGAAAACACCTGAAAGCCCCCGATCCATATTGTCATTGCTCATATTTTTTTTTCTATTTTATTTGGAAATGCCCAGTTGAGCCTGAAATTCGATATTTTTAACCAGAAAATGTTCTGTGTTTATTAGTAATTGATATTTCGATATGTGGTAGAAATGTACTAGATAAATGCTGGAAAAGTGAACAGAAAATATTATATCTATGCACAGTCCTAGTTAACCATAGAGTACTCTTTCGAAATTATATTTAAAACATCCAAGCATCTATACAGTTATCGAAATAATCATTATTTAGTGATATCGATATCTGATAAGTATTCGGTTTTAATATTCTGAAAGAAATACGCGTATAACAGAGTTATACAAATTGTTTCCCTGTGTTTAAAATCTAGTTAATGTTACTACTATATATATTAATCAAAATCGATAACATTCAAAATGTATATATTATCGATTTTTTCGATAAATAAAATTAGGATTTATTATCGATTTTCATTAATTTTTGATAAATAAACACTACTAACCCAGCATTATTCACTCTTATCTTTTCCAGGGGAGCTCGTCTAGCGCCGCCGCCGCACCACCAACATCGCGCAGCGCCTTTCCCGGCGCCCCGCTCACCGCCTCAGCCGTCGCACTCAAGGGCGCCCTCCCTCAGCGTCCCCCGGCCATGACCAGTCCCGCAGCCGCCGCCGCTGGCGCCGCTCTGGCCGCAGGTGCTCCGTACCGCGGCGCCGCCAGCTGGACCCCGCAGGGCTATGCCCCTGCAGCTGCCGCCGCCGCAGCCGCTGTTGCCCAGCAGGCAGCTTACCGCTATACGGCGCCGCTTCCACAGCCGGCGTATGCCGCCTACACGCCGCACACGGCCACCACACCGGCCACAACCACGGTGAGTAGTCGCTAGCATGACGTGAAAAAAATTTAAAAAATTAGGAAAGCTAAAATCCGTAAAAAAAATGAACATTGTGACACAATTTATATATTATATAAATATATTTAATCTAATAATTAATTTAATCCAAAGACTTTTAGGAAATGTATTTTAATTTTATTCATTTGAAGAGTGAAAACTTAAATTTTTATTACAAATCCAGTGTACGTCCAGGGAGACTTATGACAGCTGTATCAATTCAGAGAATATGGAGAATGGCAGCCAGTAGAGATTAGGGTTAGAAAGATAGTGCATTTCTCTCGGGGGAACTATTTCCAGTGGAAAGCTCATGTGCAATTTGCATTATTAATTAGAAGGGGATTATATAGCTGTGTGAAAAATGTGCCTACATACTGCTCTTAAATTTAATGTAGCATTCACCGATTTAATATAAATCTTAGCAATTTCTTAGATTTTACTGAAAACCCCACATATTAATTCACTAAATCCATTATCAAATCGAAACATTGCTGCTGGCCAAGCAAATTTTCCCTCGCATAAAGCGCACCGAAAAATCCACTTTGATGGATTCCTCAATTCGTGTGTAATGGTGCGCATAATCGAAAATTTATGTGCGTCCATCAGGAGAGGCAAAATGGAATTCAAGTGTTTTTACACTTCCAAGAACTACCTCTATTAACTCGCTCCTCCGCCTGCCGCTACCATTTCCTTTCAACTTATTGATTGTCAAGTGGAGTTCCTCAGTTTGAAAAGAGAGATAGTCGTGGAAAATTGCTGGAGGCAGGCACAAGTGCCTTGTCATTTATTGAAAATTGCTGAAGCAGCAATTTATTTATGGCACTCACTGTTGTTTGGTTCAAGTTGTGCTGGCTGCTCTTCCTCTCTTCGATTCTCATTTTGCATAGCTGAACGTGGTTTTTTTTACGATTCGAATACCTCTCAGATAAAGAGTTGTTCTTTAGGATTATCATTCACCTATTCTTATGGGCTTATTTCTTCGAGCAATATTCTAGATATTTTTTGGAACTATTTCAGTTCATATTGCCCAAGATCTATCCTCAGCAATTTTCATTCTCTGTGGCTTAAAAGCCTCCCTCTGCGATTCTCAATCCCAGTAGCTTAAGAGCCCCTCTCCGCGATTCTCATTCCCTGTAGCAATTCTCTGCGATTCTCATGGTGCTTAGCTAAGGAGTTTTTCTCTGTGATTCCAATTTACTCATTCCTTGAGGCCTGTTTTTGCTATCATTGCTCAACATATATAATGGGCCGATTTCGCTTTAGATATCCCAAGACTCTCTCGGAGCTAAAGGGTCTTTCTCCGCAATTCTCATTCACAATAGCTAAAGGGCCTTTCTCCGCGATTCTCATTTCCAGATGCTAAAGGGCCGTTCTTTGCGATTCTCATTCCCATTAACTAAAAGGCCTTTCTCCGCGATTCTCATTCCCAGTAGCTAAAGGTCTTTCTCTGCGATTCTCATTCCCTGGAGCTAAAGCGCCTTTCTCTGCGATTCTCATTCCCTGAGATTCTCATTCCCCCAAAATTGGCAGCTTTGTTTCTGGCATTAATTGGCCTCGCCCTCGCCCTCGTTTTGATTTGTGTCCTATGGCTGGCGAAAGATAGCAACTGCGAATCCCAGTCAAGTCTTTGGGCAATCAATTAGCCCGTTTTGTGGTTTTTCACACTCGGACATTCATCAAAGTCAGGCCCCGAGCTCGCTCCCTGGTCATTTTCAATTTGAAAGTCAGAGAACAGCCGCAGTATCAGCGCAGCATCATTAATAACGAACAATTAAGAATTTCGTGGATTCGAGTTGACAAGTCGAAACTGCCGCCGCCTGTGTGCCATCGACTTAATCAGCATTATCTGGCTTCGACTCATTTCCCTTCTTTTTCCTCTGGCTTGGGGGTTCAAAAGTTCGCTGCTGTTCAAATATAATCTCTCTAGTCCTGGGCTCTCCTCGCAGGGCGATTGAATCGGCATCGGGCATCGGGGGAATCCTCATCATGACGAATGATGTTGGCTGGTTTTGACAAATTTACCACCAACACCACCCAGGCACAGCTTGTTATGTGCATAGCTATCTCCTTTGGCAGAGGAGTTTTCAATTTGATTTACAAATGATTTTCAATTCGAACGGGGAGATATTCGTTGCCTTTCAAACCGCTTAAGCCCCCGCTTCCACCCCTTTTTTTTTGTGGCCCAAAGGCAGGCAGAACAACTTCTAATAAATGCGCCGAAAAAGTGCTGAAAATAAACGAGCAAATAAATAACCAGTCAGCAGTCACATAGCGCCACCCCCTCAGGTAGTTTTTCCTTTAACCGACGGCATCGGCGGGGATGGGTGGATGGAAAATTCTTGCATTTTTCTCGGTTTTTCGTTGCCTGCGGCGGCCTGGCCCGGCTCTCCTTGTGCCTTTCTCTTAACTCCCACTTTTATTTCTATTTGCTCTGCTCCTTTCGGCTCCTTCGTCCTGTCAGCCATTCATTCATTCACTCATTCATTCATTCAACGTCGTCAATGGCAGTTAAATAATCCAAAAAGGAAATGTATTTTTTGTGGGCGTCATCGTCGTCGTCCTCGTCGTCGTTCTCCTGTTGTCCAGTTCCAGTTCCAGTTCCAGTTCGATGGCCATTAAAGCTGCATGCGAATGTTGCTCATAAATATAAAGTGCGGCTACTTATTTCGTTTTCCTCGTCTTTTTTTTATTTTTGTTGTCCTCCCGCTGCCCAGCAGTTGTGTATTTTATGAAAGGTTTTCCTGCCGGGGGGCCATAGATTATCGCTTTTGATTTGAGTGTCGTTAGCCCGGCGGCGGCGTCGCTTTCTGTTCTGTTTGCCCAAAATGTTCCACTCACTTGATGTTGGGTTGGGTAAAAAATTCGTGGCGGAAAAGAAAACACCGCGCCAAACAAAACTGAAATTTGTTTTAATTATAATTAGTTTTTTTGTCGGGTCCGGAAAAGTTTCAAGAGTGTATAGAAAGTTTCTAGATAGCGATCTCTTTTCATACCAAGTTTTGGCACAGCAAAACACCAAAGAACTATCTGATTTTGTAAAAAAAAAAAAGAATTTAAACTGGGAGAATTTTTATTAAATTAAAATTATATACAGTGCTAAAAAAATACTTAGGGTTTTGAAATAACTTAAAGTGATTTATAAAACTATGCTAAGAAATGTGTAATCGTCAAATTCATAGTTAAAAATTGTATTGCATACTTTTAGTCACTTTTTAATATGGTTTCAAACCCTTTAAATAATGGTTTTCACTTTGTGTCAAGTCTCTCAGGTACAGGTCCCAAAATCACTAGAGTATTTTTATTCTAACTTGTTTCCACTATCATTTACTCTACCATTATTGTTGCATAAGAACCTTAGCTCAGCCTGTTCTTTCCTAAATAAAGCAAAATCCAATTCCAATTGTCTCTGGGCGTTATTCAGTTGAAGTTCTTGAGTGGAAATGCGTTTGGCCTGAGAACACAAGAGATTATAATCATCTGGCGAGTGGGCAGCAGACCCAGATGTCCTTCGTCCTGCCCAGTTTCTTGTGCATTTTGTCATTGAGCACTAGACGAAACGAGATGGTAGGAAGGGGGAGGACGAAGACATCATTACAATCGCAGGGAGTGGAAATTTTCTTCATTGCTATTCAATGCTCAGTTACATTTCCGTCCTGAGGACCAGTCCCTGCCTTCGGTTCCACTCTCTTGGGCAGCGCTGCATTGTTACGCAATAACTATAAGCATTAGTTTAATTTTAAACTAGTTTATGTATATTCAGGCTCCGACTCTTTTGAGATCTGCACACTTGAGAGCATTTTGCCGCTTTCCTTCCTGTTCCCAACTTGTTGAGTTTGAATTGTATTCCGTTGAGCGTTGAGCAAAGCAAAGAAGACAGCAGAAACGCATAAATGTAAATGTTATTCTTGTGCATTTTATTCCGTTTTAAATTTTAATTATTTTTAGCTGCCAGCACCAGAAGCAGGAGCAGGAGCAGCAGCAGCAACCAAGATGGAAGTGGGAGAGAGGAGAGCACTGCTCCCTTGAGAAAATTGAATTTGTGAGGGTGGCTGGGTTTCGCCAGTAAGACAGTCGGACGACGCATCTCTCTGGGCACTTTAGCTTCAAAAGCAATTATTGTTGAAATATTATTTACATATTCCGCATAGCTATCCCTCACTATCCCTCCCGTGCCCCCAAAGCCACGCTCACGCTCTTTTCCCATCGCTGCCGTGGCCCACGGGTCGTATGAGTGTTATGCAAATGTGTCGCAACTAAATGCAACATAATATGGCCTCAACTCTCACTCTACTTTGGCATGCAAAGCTGCCCAAAACGAGAGCTATGAAATTTTCAATGGAAAATTCAGAAAAGAATAAAACGGGAAGCATAAATCTGGAATAGAATAGTCGGTGGCTTACGCTTCAGAGTTCGTATTTGAATATAAATGGAAAGGTTAAACTGGTTGAAGCGTTAAAAGAGGTTTTTATATTGAAATCTCCCTTAAAATAAATGTTAAAGCCTAATTGAATTGGGATTTGTAAATATTATGCATAGGAAATTAGGTAACATTAAACATATCACATATAAACATCGATAACAAATACAGCTTGGTCGATATTGTTATCGATAACGCGTGAATAAAGATCTGTTAAAATAAATGTTAAAACCTTATTAAATTAGGATTTATAAATAGTGTACATTAAATATTATGCATAGGAAATTAGGTAACATTAAACATATCACATAAAAACATCGATAAGAATTACAGCACGATCGATAATGTTATCGATAACGTGTGAATAAAGAAGTGCGGTCACTAACTTGTGGATGACGGTATAGGGAAAACGTATAATTGGAAAATTAAAAGAAAGTTCCGAATTTACAGAATAAATTTTGCTTTAGATATTATTATAAACTTTAGGTTGAAAAATATTAAGACAAGTTCCAGTGTTTTTGCCAAAATTTTGGGGAGTAAATTATATAATATTAAATTAAATTTTATTGCTTTATCAATTCATTGCAAATTTAAACAATAGACAATTTAACTGTGTGCCGTACAAAATATTTGTGCATTAAATCCGTATTAATTAATACCTTTTGTAATATAATATATCCAGTTTTTTAAAAAGTTATACATCTGAAATACAAGCTGTTGCCATATTTCCGCTCATTTTAACCCAAACCGTTTTCAATTACTTTCCGCAATTGAGCATCCAAACGCTTTAATCTGCGATAAAAAATCTGTTGCATACTTCGGCGCACGCAGAGTGAAATTATTTATGAAAGCATTTTTTCCCATATATTTAATGTAAAAATTAACATTTCTTTTTGGGCATATTAAATGAATTGTTCGTCATACCTACTACTACTGGGGGTGGGTGGGGCGAGTTTCAGTTGTATTTAATTTGCTTCGTGTTGCTGTTGCTTGCTACTGTATTATTTCTGTTAAATTTAACAATGACCGCACATAAATTCCACAACTGGCGACGCATAAATCAACAAACATGCTCAATCAAAATTCCAGCTGGCCAAAGGAAAATACGGGGTTGTATTTATGCAGGGATCACATCGGAGGCGAAATGAGGGTGATGGAATCAATAAAAGCACATTAAACTTTATTTGTGCCAAAAAGGGACACACAGCTGACGAAAAAAAAAATAGGAATGCAGAGGAGCGATATTGAGCAGCTGGAAAAGCAATGCAGGTAGAAGTGGGAAAGCGGGAAAAGCGGGGAAGAGAGAGCCACTATCTCGGGCTGCTGGATTAATTAAAAGTGCTGAGCTGGCAAAAGTGCAGAAAGGCAAACAGCGGAGGGAAAATGCCGGACATAAAGCGATTAACTCAATAAAGCGTAAGCGTTAAAACAAAAGTGACAAAGTGCACAAGTGCCACACACACACAGTCAGGACACACGACAACGCCAGCGACAGCGACGGCGAACAATGCAAATAAACAGGCAGAGGCGAGAACAGGACAAAGGACCCCGCACAGATCACGCATACGCCCCGCAGGCCAGCAGAAAAACAAGACCGAAAACCAAGCGCGGGACGAGCGAAAAGTGCAGCGAGAAAGAACAGCGTGAGAAGGCCACAACAACTGTTCGTTCTCGTCTCCGCCTGGACAGGCTTAAAAACAAGTGGCCAAAAACATGCGGCTTTCTGACCCCTGTGTGCCATAACAAACTAAAAGGAAAAACAGCAAAAAGTCGGAAATTATACAGTATAGCAGACGGTAGAATTTATTGAGTTTTTCTGGATACCAGATTCTTTGTTTTCTTTTCTAAAAATACTTTTATTTAACTTTGGCTAACATTATCTTGGCAATTTCAGGTTTAAATTCATGAAAACTATGTAAATCTATTAATTTCTTAAAAGGTATTTGAGTTAAAGCTTTAACATTATATTTTTGTGATAAATATATACAGAATAAAGTAAAATATTGATTGGTTTATATACTATGGGGGTTCCATAGAATAGCTTATAAATAAATAAAGTAATTAACTTAATCTCACGCAGAAAATACAATTTCTGTCCGAAAAATGTAATATAAATTCATTAAATTCAAGTGTCCTGCTCCACCTCAAGAGCTTTTTACATCGGGTCCTTAAAGCTGCGGCATCCGAAATGGCAGCATCTGCCACAACAGGCTGCCTGCGGCTAATGCAATGGGGCATCATGGGGCCCCCAAGTTGCTGGCTCGGTCTGGCAAATTATGGAACTTAACTGCAAGTGACAAGTAACTGCTGCTTTTTCAGCTGCTGCAGTTTGCTGTTGCTGCAGCAACTTGCGATGTTCCAGCAGCCGCACGTGCCACGCATCCTGACATTTGGCGGCGGCCCGCAAAAACTGGGCATCCTCGCTGACACTTGACATTTCGCAGCAGTCCTCCTACTCCCCTCCCTTCCGCTTTTTCAGTCTGCGTGGGCTGGGAAGTTCAAAGTGCAGTCTACTCGGGGGTAATATTTCAATAAAAAAAAAAAACAACCCGAAGGCGGGGAAAAAAAGCGGAAAAGATTGAAATGAAAGCCACTGATGCGGATGCAGGATGTGGGGCAAGCGGGATGTTTTTCCGGCAACGCCTCCGCCTGACCCCAAAAATGCTTAGCCCTTTTCCTCACTGAGAAAAATCGAATATCAAGAAAAATATTAACATCAATAATAATATTAGAAATAGTTAACTTTCTAGTGTTTCTAAAATAATAATTAGTGTTTCAAGAGTTTTAAAATGAATTTTTAATGCCGTCTAAAAGTATGCCACAAAAAGTTAAAAATCACTCTTCATCTATCTATATTAATTTTTATACTTCTTAAAATTAAATACATTTTTATATTAGTTTCCGATGTGAACTAAGATTAAAGATCTTTATTTTCGTTTTGTGCAAGCCAGCAACCCTTTCATTTCTATATCATAGTCTCCCAGCTTGGTGTGTAATATTATCCACTTTGGTCTTCCTGTTGCTGCGCTGCATCCGCTCTGGATTCCCTCTTTTTCCCACCTTTTCCTTTTCGATTGTTTCAACTGCCCTTTTTTTATTCCGTAGTTGGATTGTCTACAGTTGCTGTTGACTTCGATGGTGCAATAAATTTGATTGCAATGCATTCGAGTGGCGAGGGAATCTTTTGCGGTTTTACGTGGGAAGTGCGAACGGATCGATAACTTTTGCCGCTCAACTCGGCGTATTTATTTATCCGAATTAATTATTTAAATTTTAAATTGTATGAATATATCAATTAAGAAGCAATTTAATTTATATTTGAGGTACGTGCCCTTTAATATACTGCAATTAGGTGAGATAAATTCGACAACTTTTTGTGGGTCAATCAATGGGATGTGAACTTTTTATTTATTATGTAATACTTATTTTAAATAATAAATATAAATTATATCTATTCTTAATTTAATATTCTTCATTCTTAATTTGTTTTATACTTAATTAAATATTTTATGCAGCATTAATTTATGTTTTTCTTATTATAAAATTCATATTCTGCTCAAAAAATAATATTCCTAGCTCTTACTTCGATTTTTGGTTAATCTCCACAAGTTTCCTGAACAAAACTCAATTTCTCCTAACTTCAAAGCCAAAGCTTTTCAACATCCTCCACATGTTATGCTATTGGCTTTGGGAAATCCAATATAATGCTATTATTTTGTGAGGGGCTTCTCCTATTCCCCTTTTCTGGTTTTTGCCAGCCCCTTCTCTTTAATCGAACGGCAAACAGCAGCAGCGAGGGTCCACAAATCCTCCCAGAAACCCCCTTTATTTCTTCCTCGGACTGCAGCTGCCCGGTTATAAATTGTCTGAAAGTCTCTTTACAAGGTTTTCGTATCATATTTTATTATTACGCGGTTTTCACGCCCTTTCCGACCCCTTCCTTCGGACTTCCTCTCGTTCTTCCTCCGCTTTTTGTCTGCTTTTCCCTCTCGGACATCGATGCATTGCGTTAATTTTGTTTTTATACCCCAGGATGGTGGAGCGGGGGAAGCCGCCCGTGTAACAACAATATTTTATGGTTGCTCGCAGATTTTCAGACCAACGAGCAACAATTTTCCCTCCACCCCCAAAAAGAGTTATTGCGAAAGTTTTCCCTTCTCTTCGCGTGGGCAGTTTCAAGCTTTTCCGTGGAATTTTTAAACTGCAGCGGTGGAAACTTTGCTGCAGCGAACAGGGAATGAAAAATCTGTGGCCTGACCTTTTTAAATACTTGATGGCACTTAAAAATCACTGGAGATAATCAAGGTCAGGCCTTGGACACTGAGATGAGATTCTCTTCTTCCTGTATTTGGAATTTCCCTTTATTTGCTAATTGCTTTTCCCATTCCGTTTCTGCCCCGTTCTGACAGGACTTAAAAACCTGCCACTCTGGCTAAGAGAGAGATAGAGAGAGTGGGTTTAAAACCAAAGAAACCTCAAAGCATGGCCAAGCTGATTCCGTACGGAATCCGATTCCGGTGGAGGACTCCTTCTGCCATTTGGTTGCTAATTAAGTTAGATGCATCTTTGTTGTATTACGAAAGCGAATCAAGTACAACCGCAAAGTGCCAAGAGCGTGCTTAAGCCTTTCACTGTGTCTGTGTCTGCACGTGAAGAAAGAAGGGCAAACTGGGAAATTAGGGTTTTTCATTTATTCTTGAGTATTCTTGAGAAAAGGGTTACATTTAATTACAAGACATCACCTTCACAGAAGTCCATCAGCATTTTATTAAGATAAATATATATAAATTTATTTAAATATTAGTATTTATGCTTGAAATGTATTCTTAAATCAGTATCTATAACCTATCAATCGGATTGCTACAGTAATGGCCTTATGACACAGGGCACAAGTTTTCATTAATTTGAGTTTTCATTAGAGGCTTG
>JAEIIF010013884.1:0-16667 GCA_018874455.1 Drosophila trapezifrons | reverse complement strand
CCACCATCGATAGCCGAAAACATCGATAGTATCCACCATCGATGTTTTAACAACCCTACATAAAGCCCTCAATTAAGTTTTATTTTAATGCATTTCATTTGAACGTCTTTTAATGGGATTTTTCGTGCTCTGGCACGGGCATATTACTCATTTGCCATAAACCGAAAGGTGACCACAACACGTAGTCGTCCCAAACCCAGGCCCACAGCCACATCCACATCCACCTCTGCATCCCAACCCGCTCTCGATGCCGATACCACTGCGAGGAGTGGATGGACGGAGAGCGAGAGCGAGAGCGCTGGGTGAGGAAGGAGAACGTTAAGTGTTGGCTGGCCAGAATCGACATGGGTCGCTTGGGTGAGATTTAAGCTTTAATGATGCATGAAGCGGCACAGGATGTGGCTGCCCAGTCGTGGGTAAAAGGCAATGAGCCCAAATGGGCAGGGACGGTGGAGGAGGGAAGGGGGCAGGAAGCCGGGAGGAGCGACAGGAGCGGCGGAGATGGGCTTGCATATTGAGTGGCATTTAAATGCTTGAAAATGCCACGCTGGCCGAATGTGTTTTGGGAGGTGTTTATGAAGAGGCCCTCGACCACCAACGAAAGTTGATTGAATTTAAGGGGCGATGCCAACCACCGATTTAATGGACTTTCCTGCTAATACCATTAACGCAAAATCTGTTTCAGCCGAGCACTCGTCCCAGCCAGATATTCATTTGATTCTTCTCTTCTCTTGCAGATGAACCGTGCTTTACAGCTGAAGCCAGCTGAAAATGAAAGTCGCAGCGGTAAGTAATCACCTGCCATACTCATTTATGACCCCAGATCCGTGGACTTCCTGCCATAAAATCAATTTGCGCACAGCAAATCAGGGGAGTCGCCATAGGTGACCCAAAACAAATAATTGCGAAAAACTTGACCCGACTTCTGCGCAAAGTTTCTGGGCAAAAGCACTCAGCCGAAAAGTGCAGAGCCAGCCAAAGTTTTCCTCCGCCCTGGCTCGGCCCCCGCCCAGCCGGCCCCAGCCCCCCGTTGCTATTTTCTCTGCTATTTTCAACACCTACAACACACGTCAGCAAAAATTACGGGCGCACTTCGATAAACTGTCAAAACTGTCTGCAAAAATTTGACATTTCACAAAAAAACGTACCTCGAAAAAATACTTGGGCACGGTAGAGAAAATGGGGAAGCGTAGAGCAAAACAACGTTGAACTGTCAATGGCAGTCAGCCCTGGAAAGTGGGCCGGGGGATGGGAGCGGCGATGGCGGCGGTATGGACAGGCCTCGGTGGCCAGGGCGCCATATTGTTTTTACTGGGCCCATCACACAGTTGTCGTGCTTCACGCTTGTTTGTGACAGCCCATCGACCCAAGACCCCCGTCCCACGGCCCCGCATGGCAGAAAAAGAATGATAAAGATTTGCATAATTTACACAGCACTTCAACTTTGTTTTTTGGGTCAGCCGTGGATCGGCGGGGCTCGAGTAGTTGTTGCTTTGATAAACTTATTGACAGCCTCATTATGCAGCAGCTTCAAAGTAATTTCAATAATTCCCCTCCCTGTTGAGGGAGCTCGCTCCCAGCCCCAGCTCCCGGGACCCCCATTCCTGCAGTGGCGCAGAAGTATGCTACACATTTCGCAATCAACTCCGCACTGCCCCCGGCCAGCGTCGGACTGCAAGTCACTGCACTCCGCAATCTCCTAAGACATTCCGCAGCTGGCAGCGCTTATCACTGCCGAGCAGAACAGCAGAGTAGCAGCGCCCAAAACGTCCATTGCACAAATTGCTTGTGCACACCCACCCTGGCAGGACGCCGGGGACGGACACAGCCATTGCTCATAACAGTCGCTGTCGCTGGTGGCTGTGGCAAAAACCTTGACAAAGTTGATGTGTCAAATCAGCAGCCAGCCAGCCAGGACCCTCCTCCGGATGACCTTTAAACTTTGGCAAAGGACATGAAGGCACTAATCGTTACGTTGCTCCCTTCATTCATCCGTTCTCCGGCTGCTTCGATTTCGCTCTGCTGCGCTCCTCTCGGCCCTCTTTCTGGTCTCTCGCAGTCGCTCGCTGGCTCGGCGGCAACAATTTAAACTTTTCTAATCCGCTGGGGATTGAAAACTTGAGGCAACTCGACTTGACTCGACTCGACTCGACTCGACTCCACTCAGCTCAGCTCTGGCAACTTGCCGGCAATCTGTCCGCACAATTGTGGACCTGATCTAGCACTAGGGCTGGACCTAGAGCCGGGCAAAGGCCAAGCCATCGGCGACGCAATCAAGTCGACATTTTTGTTAGTTGCTTTGTTTGCCGCCCTCTCTTGAGTCGGAACAAATTTCTAAGAAATTAAAGCGCTAAACTTTTTCGGGCCGCTATCAGCACAGCACTTGGCAACTCAGCAGCGAGTCCTTCGTCCTGCTCCTGCTCCGGCTCCCGCTGTAGTCAGCTGCGACTTTTGACTTGGACTGTTTGTGCCTTGTGTGTGTGGAGGGGATCTTCGGCTTTGGCTCGGCCTGGGCCAAAATGCAATTAGACAAGGACAAGTTTAATTGCCGCCTCGGCCGGGGCAGGGTCCTGCAGGCTGCTGCAAGTTTCACCCGCTGACATTTGCATTTTTCAGCCGCACAAAGAAATTTAATTTATTTAAACTCAAATCAGGCATGAAATGCGGGCGAAGTGCGGGCTCGGAGAGGGATATGAATACATTTATTAGTGTTGACAAGTGCTGATTTGGAAGGGATTCAGGACTCCGGACTCAGGATCTAGTGCCCTGCGACCGCCCGCTCCTCCTGCTAACCTGGCCTGCTAACTTCATCAATTTTAACTTGGGGAGGGAAGAAACATTGTTGACATGTTTACGCTCTGACCAGCCCGAGTCCTAACTCAAAAACCAAAACCTACATGAACTCGAGTACGATTTGTTGCCTTTGTCTCTCGTCTCTCGTCCTTTGTCCCCAGCCCTGCCGTCCTCTGGCCCGACAATGCTCGTCGCATTTGCAATCTTCAGTGCCATATCTAAGTCTGATGACTTTCGTTTCATTGGCAGGACACACACACAGGCACCGGCAGACACTGCCTTAGTTATTTATCTTGATATTCCTGGCGACACACACACACACACACTGGCACACACCATGCTTCATCATTATCAAAACTCATATTGTCGTCTGCCTTTTCCCGTCCCTCTGCCGCCCTGGCCCTCGCGTAATTTGTACTTGTCTAACACGTAATGATGTCACGTAAATTGCATACGTTCGCTTACGGTTACGTTGACGTGTTACGTTTGATATTCCTCTGCTGCAGGCGAGCGACTTAAAGTCAAATTAATATCACTCATAATGCCGGTGAGCGAAAAGAATCCGGCTCGGCCTGGCACACAAACATAAATTGCGAAATCCCGCCATTTCCGAGCACGAGCCCGGGACGAGGGCTGAGCCAGCCGGCACAGATTTATGTTTCTAACTACGCATTAATTTCCTTACCTTTATCCCGGCTCGTCTCCTCGCTTGACTCCTTGTCACACGTCAGTAAATCAGATGCCGCTCCTGGCCACTTCCCGTCTCGCCCCATTCATCATACTTATAAATATTCATTTCCTCCAGCGCGGAGGGGGATGATTGCAGAAGATTAAAAATCAACTCCATAAAAATTTCCTTGCATCCCCCACCTGGTGATAAATGGCAGTCGAAAATTAGCAATCCCCATACGCGCATGAGGTCCTTGGAGGCGGCAAGGAGAGCACAAGTGGAAGTTCTCGAGAGATAACTTTCGGAGACCTCATTATAGACAACGCTCATCAAATTGAAAACCAATGAGCTATGAAACAGACCCTCCTCACCCTCGTTCCCCGATAATAAGCGGGCTGCGAAAAGTTTTAGGGCGAAAAACTAATAATAATAATAATACGCAGCGTTGGCCGCCCTGAGAAAACTTTTCGCATTTCGTTTTCTGCCACTCACTTTCCCCACCATCCCAGCCTTTTACGCCTGATTACGCATTTGAATTGTATTCGCTGCCAATCGGCGTTCCTCGTCTTCGTTGCCGCAAAGTTCTCCCTAGTTTGACCGTAAAGCAGGCGGCACTTTCTCTACCTGCCTGCGGCCTTATTAGTGTCAACATTTTTATGGCAGCCCTCGCAATTTGATTAGCGCGAATAAAGAGCGACAAATTCAATTGAATTTGTAATATAGATTGACTGCCGACGATGATTGGCTTCAGCTGCGGCCGCGGCTGCTGCGGATGCCACTTCCTTTATCAGTCCCACATGTGTTTTCGTGGGGTGCAAATTAAAAGGAATCGGGCGCGGGGAGCGATTTCCGGGGAGCTGGCTCGGGGCAGGGATATTCGCCACTAAGCCCCAAATAACAAAGCCTCCGAGCCCAGACAAAAGGCATAAATAAAGCCAAGCCAGCGACGGCAGCATCTACGCCTAACAGCAGACATCAATTTCTGCCTCTCTGCGCTTTTCTTTTCCCGGCTCTTCGTCGGGCGGAGGAGCTCAATTCTTTAATCAGCTTAAATTCACACGTACCAAAAGCGACGCACAGCCATTGATTGGAGGCTTACCCCCGCCCTCCCCCTGCCCACTCCCCACTGCCCACCCTCACCTTCCCGGCTCTGCTCTTCTGCTTTCTCCGAGACTGCGATGCTTTTATCAAAGCCAGTTCAAAGGCTCGTATGTGTATTTAGGCTTTTATTGTTTTTGACCTTTTTTCTGCGAGACGGAATAAAAATCGATTTTTTTCGCACACACCCACAGCTGCACAGACAACTCACGCACAAAATTCAGACTGAAAAGCGAGCGGCGAAGGAAAGCCAGCTCAAATAAAAGTAAATCACAAGCAACGCTGCTGGCAGCATTCACAAGTTCAAATAAGCGATAATAAGTATTTATGGGCGGGGCGAGCAGATTCCGTTCCGTATGTAAGGCCCGAAACTGCCTGCTAAATGCGTTTTAATGTTTTTTAAACTTTTGCCCCTCTCCGCGCCGCCTCTTAAATATTTAAGTATACTCTTAGGCCATTCGGCGACTCCAGCGGCTGCATAGTTTCCCTTTCTTTTCCCGTTCCCCTATTGGACTTGCCCTCGACAGTTCCTTTCGGCCTGCGCATCATTTTTCTTCGTTGCTTGATTTTGTTTTTACGAGCGACTGAAGCCTGTCAATTGGCTGAATGCCTCGTAAAAATGCCAGAGGCCTACAAGGAAACTTCGCTCCGAAAGGAAAACAAAACGGGGCCAGCAAGAGAGAACGATTTGTTATGTTTTCTCAACGCTGCGCCAACAGGAAACGGAAAGGCACACAACGACTCCCCGCCTATCTCTCTCGCTGTCTCTTCTTCCTTCTGCGCCTCTGTTTTGTTTTTAGTTTGTTATTTTGTTTTCCTTGGCCCGCTGCTTAGGCCTGCCAAATGTCATCATTAGCGTTTCAATTGCCATTTTAGTCCGTGACACTTGAAACATTTGCATAAAATACCAAAAGTCAAGTTTGTTGACGTAGATATTTTTGATGGTTTGATGGGAAGCAGCCGGCTGGCTCCCTGATGTTTACCTGTGACAGGAGAGTGAAGCCCAGCCCCGAAGGAGTCGGCGGAGCAAAACTTCCCGGAATACCTGATGCTGGGTTCACGATTTGTTCTCTTTGAGCTTGGATCCTTGGAAAGAAGCCATTCAGATATTAATTTCTTTAATACGATGTCCCCTCATTCAACTTATGAGCCATTCAGCGTTATTGAATAGCGTTAATAGGGCTTGGCCACGATTGAGCCCCATTCTCATTTCTTCCAGCCAGGTGCTCCCCGCTGGACACGGCACAAAAACATTTCTCTTTAGCTGATCTTATCGGGACGGCAATTGTCTGACGCTTTTTGTCCTGGGCTCAGCTTTTCGGGTGTCTTCATTTTTGTTTTGGCCGAGGGCCAATGATAAGCGACACGCAAACGCGACACTTTCGTGTGATGATGCCGGGAGTGGGGAGCGGGGAGCGGGTCAGAGGGTGCAATTGTGGCCGCAATCAATAGTCTTGGATGAGCGACGGGGCACGGGGCGTATGTGTAATATAAAAAGTAATTATTTCTTATGCAATATGGGCGCCCGGTCCGGATAAGCATCTGTAACAGCATTTTATTACAGCGCAGCGGAGCGGGGCCAGGGCGGGTGGAGGCGCATTGTTTTTAATTGTTTGTCGTGGCAGAGTGGCCAGGCTTCTTTTTGCAACACAGCGAATGCAATATAGATCGTAATCTTAATTGCATTTAGAGTGCCCCGCATTGTAGGTTAATAATCATAAATGTTATGGTAATAGTTACGAGTGCTGGGTCAGCTGGGCGGCGTGTCTGGGGCGTGGCAGGTGCAGGCCATTTCAGTTATGGTCGAGCGTTTCACTTACAGTTTGTTGTGGTCGCAACAGTGCTCAGTGTGGGTAGCTTATTAAAGGGCGGAGAGGGGAAGACGGCAGCCATGCCAATTACAAAAAAAAAAGGTTAAGAAGGACACTAAATTCTAAGCAATAAATAAAGCAAGAACGGAATGCCCTGACTTCGAGAAACTCAGTACTCAAAGTTTAATAAAATATTTGTATACCCTTGAATGAGTCATTTTCGGGGGTCGATGCTCGTCAATAATCCCTATAAAACATATATATTTGGTCAGATTGGTCGGATTTCTTTCTCGATATCAACATATTCATATATGTAATACATTTGGTAGTCGGTGTAATATTAGTTTTAACCTAAGCCTTGCTTATATCGTCGAGTACCCAGCACTCTTAATCAGGGTCTTTCGTCGATGGCAGACAAACAAATGGAAATCCCCAGGGCAGGAACTGATTTCCAAAACATATACAATATTCAACGGAGTTAGGAGAAGCAGGATCCTTCGGTTCGCTCCGACCAATCTAATTTTTCATGTCCTGCTTTATATCCTGCACCAGCTTCCCTTTGAGTGTTGCCAACCACATTGTCCCTCCTTGCCTTGGCGTGTTGTGGAGTGATTGACCTAGCTCTGGGCCATTTCTGTTCACGGACGGGGGAGGAAAGCAAGCAAGCCAGCCAGCGAAACAAAGCAGGACATTGCAGTGGAAGGAATATAAGCTGCACATATTTTAAATGCAGTTAGCGGGAGGAGCGGATGGATCCGAAATCCTTCGGAATCATGCACATGACTTTGAAGCGACTTTGAGCGCGACGACGCTGGGGAGGCAAGGCGCAGAACACGTGAGGAGCATTAATCTTGTCTGCACCACAGCCGAGTCGGGCCAGGACTGTCTCCGAGGCAGTATCCCTGCTTAATGAGCTGTGGACCCGACTGGGCATTAAAAATTATGAAAGGACCGGCAAAAAACTGCTTGGCGGCAAATGCATTTAAAATGCAATAATAAAAATGATAATGGCATTATAATACTAAGCACAGACGGGCTCGCGCTCAGGCCAGCTCTCGCTGCCAGAAACAATGGCCGAAGGAGGCAGCAGAGCGCGTTTGATGGCAGAAAGTATGCTACATTACTTGCAGCTCGTTAATTTTTATAGATTTTCCGCTGCCACGCTGCTGCTGTTGTCCCAAAATGATGTGTGGTCGGTCGGTCGCCACCTACGCGGCCCTCCCCTCCCATTCCCATCGTAATATTGATTTCTCCTAAATTAACACACGCAGAGAAAACTTGTCGCCGGAATAAAAACGAAAATGCGACCGAAACTTGTTTCTCCTTGTAGCTGCTGCTGTTGTCGCCCCCCCGCTGTTATTTTTATGAGACCTTTCATATTATTTTACTTTTTGGCTTCGAGTCCTGGCTTTAATGTGCCGAATTTCCACGCAAACACCCCTGCGCCAAGCTGGCCAAAACATGTCTTTGCTCTCTGCCAGCCCCCCGAGTTCCTCCTCGGCTTCTCCGCTGCTTCCAACAACTTATCAAGATTTGTAAAGTATATGAGCCGAGCAAGCGCTGCTTTGTGCAGCTCTGCTCAAGTGAGTGGAGCAAGGAACGCATAAAACTGCTATCTGTCTCCTTTACACGTCCCCGTCCGGGAATGGGCCAGAGATATGGCCAAATGGCGTGTTGGCAGGCCACAAGGAGCCGTGGTCGATAGGACCTTGCGGTCGCCTAATACATTAGAGGAGTTGCCAGGATATGGAAATTATCGAGGGGCTCCCGGTCTGCTGGCGTCACGAACGTGTCACAATCGCAGTGCAACAGTATCCAGCAAGCCAGCGACTTTAAGTCAAGTCTCGGGAGTGAGCTCACTAGTTGCCAAGTGCTCGGGGAGATCACTTTATGCCGGCGATTGGGATTTGTGTAATTATTTAGCCCAGGAGCGACTGTCACCTTAACTTCCCATCGAGAAGCCGGGATCAATTAAAGTTAAGTTGCTGATTTTCGAGACTAGTTTTTCTTGATGCCTGGTACCGTGTCCGACCCACTACGGGGCAAGTGTTCTCGTCTAGATCTGATTCAACGTTGGGCATGTGTTTGTTTTGTTTATCGGTTCGTGAAGGAGGGCTGGGAGGGTGCCCAGCAGGCAGTGCTCCCTGCTAACTGACTCGACAGCTGCCCGGGCGCCTAAGCCTTCAATAACAGGAGCCAGCACCAGAAGCAACTAAACTTTTTAGCCTTTTTGTTATGACCAGGATCAGGGGAGCGTAGCCGAGCCAGCAACAACAAAGCCAGAACAACAAGCAACCAGAAGAATTTATATGATAAGCGTAGGACAGGCCAGCGTTTCGGGGTCCATCAACGTGAACTCCAGGGCCACAGCTCAACGGGTCCGGGTCCGGGTCCGAGTACGGCTCCGGCTATGGCTATGGCTATGGCTCCGGCATCGGCCGGCCATGTCCATTGAGTGTCAGTGGGGAACTCTTTTCGTTCCCTGCGAGGGAGTGAGGGAGAGACACGAAATATGACAGCAGCAGGAGGCCTTTTGTTCTCCTCCTCAGTAGACAAACAACATCAAAAATAACAACAGGCAACAACAACTGTAAGTCCAATATGTACGCTTTAAGCATAGCATATTAGTTTGTTCAGGACGGGGATGGGTCGGGCTCTGGCCTGAAAAGTGAAAAAGAGGATTCCCGAACAGCCGGCGGACGGAGATGGAGAGCGGCTCGGCCCGAGCCTGATGTAGTTTGTTGTGTGAAGACAACAACAACGGCAAATATTGTTTGTAAAGCCAAATGCATGCAGGAGCCGGGCAGCTGGATGGGAGCGAGTGCTGGGGGATGTGGGGCCGACGGAGGGCACACAAAGGCTCCATCGTGCGGGTCAGCGAGCTCCGCTGCATGACTTGCTGCACTGCATAGATGGATGGACGGATAGATGGATGACCGTCTGAATGGATGACTCGCCCGCGCCACTCCCACTCCCCGAATATATAGATATGGACGGACGCTTGACTACGGCTATGTTTTGTTGCAGGCCACATTTGCTCCAGGCAAATATCGCCCCACACACACAGCCAGGGCCCCAAAACAACAGGCGATTTGCAGGAGCCAGTGCTTCGGAGTGGATTGCCGAGCTTTAAGTTAACTCCTGCGTGCTCTGAGCTACCAAGCACCCAGACGAAGCTTCGATTAGCCACCTTATCAGCTCGTTTCGCTCGCAAATTGCAGCACAGTGGGAACAGGGCCACCTGGATGGGCGGAAGCTATGCGATGAATGCCTGTAGTTGGTCCTTGGACTGCAACTTCGGCTATAACTTGCAATTTGTGCCATGCAATTATGAGTTTTCTTCAAAACAGTTTTCATCTTCTCCGGGATATAATGTTGCCTGAACGAGTTGACTGCCCCTCAGCCTCTATCTCCGCCCTGTTTCTGTGCCAGGCTCTCGGTCTGTGTGCATTGTTTTTAATGTTCTCTGCCAGAGCAAATGTAATGCAATATAAGACAAAAAAAAAGAGGACGAAGAGGAAAAAATGAGCAAACGGCATTAAAAGGAAATGCTCACTTTCAAGTTGTTTGTCTCTCGGTCCCCCTCGGCCCCGCCTGTCTCCTTTTGGGCGCACAATTGTCGAGCAGAGCCCGGTCTGGCCCTGCTCGTCCTCCTCCTGCCCTATCTTGTTTGCCTCGAGTTGCACATTTTCTTGTTGCACTGTTTGACGTAATTATAATTGAAGTGAAGTCATGAACGAGTTTCAGTTTCCTATCCTAGCCCGTCTGGGTCTGCCGCTGCTCTCTTTCTGCCTTCCGCCGTAATGAGCATGTTAACAGGCAGACAATGGCACTCGACTGCGAGTGTGGTCTGAGCCATAAGCTCCATCATAATTTTATTACCCTTCTGTGCAGCGCGGACCGCCTGAATGTCGTTTCAAAGTCAAACGCGTCGCCGTCTTGCCAACTTTCAATTAAACCAGCTCACACACATTTTCAGCGACTTCCCTACAGTTGAGGACACCATAAAATCTAATTTTTATATCGCGTTCTGGGCCCCAAGGCACTGGCCCTCCGCGAGCTCAATCATTTATTTGTTAATTGCCGAACGCATCTTCACTTTTATCGATTTCATTTTTCCCATTTTCATTATCCTAGTTTTAACAATCAAACAACATGATGTCCTCGTCTTCGGCGCGCGCTCACGTTATCCCTCGCCTCTGGGCATTATCCTGTTTTGTAATTAAAACCATGCGCGTTTCGCCTTCTTATTTGATGGACTCTCCTCCCTTTCCCAGTCTCTCCCTGCCCCGCCTCCCGTCATCTCTATCTCTATCTCCACCTCGCCACAACTCTCTCTCCCTGTGAGTCACTCTTGACTGACTAAATGGCAAATTTCATTACGCTGATGAGTTTATAGTGCTGGCAGCTTGGCTCGACGGCAATGGCTGGGAACAGTTGTGTTTTATAACCACGAAGCTCTTGGCTAATTATTATTTGGTATTTAGTTTCCGCTGCCAGATTGGACCTACACATAGATTTGATTGGCGTGGCAGCTGTTACTGCCTCGAGATTGTCTCCATTGTACGGCGAAACCGGGCAATGGGTCCGAATCCGTTTTACCATCTCATCCCGCTCACGCTGTCCCCACACGGGGACGTGTGGGTGGCCGAAAGTGACATAAATATGCAAGTAAGCTCCTTACTGCTCTTCCTCGGCCAGCCAGAAACGAACTGTGAAAACTTATTAAAATTACACAGGAAGAGGAAGGCCGACGGCAGGACGGCAGCACTCGGGCCCTTTAAGCCCGGTCTGCATAAGCAATGAGCCCCACTGGAACAGACGATATATTTCTGGCCAAGAGCTACGTCTGCTGGCAATAATTGCAACTGAATTTTAAAAGAATTATGCACGTGCAATTAAATAAGGCGACAGCGCTTGAAGTATGCAGCGGATAATGCAATAATAACAACAATAAATGCTGCTCTTAGGGAGACCGGCCCGAGCTCCCTGACAGTTATTGTTGTGTATTTAACTGTGGGCGCCTTCCACCAAGCAGCATGCAAATTAACTTTCAATTTCCTAGCTCGTAGCCTCTAGCTGCCAGGCTCCCTCTCCCAGACGGAGGAGACAATCAAAACTAATTTGCATAAATGTTGCCAGAGCAAAAAACCCGAAATAGCTGACTACTCCGCCCAGGCCCGCTCCAGTTGTTGTTGCCGCTAGTTTGGCCAACGACCCAGAGAGAATGGCGCGGGGAGTGGGATCGAGTGGAGACAGACGTGAATTTGCGAAACAAAAAGTCTAAATTAATAAGTTTCTGGCCAGGAGAGGGAACAATAAAGAACAGGGCGCCGGGCCAAGGAGTTGGCAGTTGGCCGGACTCCCTCTGAAATAAATTACTGCTAGAGATCCTGCCCCGTCATCTCTCACACTGACAGCAGACGCAGCGGGCAGGCAGCCGGGACAGGCCAGCCGTGGGGAGGGGCAGGAAATGCAGGCTGTGGACAGCTCCTCATCCCCAGCCAGAGACCACTCTCCTTCTCTGGCCATTGTCCGAGCCCACTTTGTCCTGTCCTGGCCTGGTCCTCGTCCTGCGCCGCTGTCCTTGGCTGAGAGTGCGGCGTCAGAAGACATCAATAAAATGGCGACCACTGGCGGCATTCGCAAAATGCAAAAATGCTTTAAGCTCCACAGGATGCTCTGGACATTTAAGAACGCTTGTTTTATTTTCGCATCCCCACTCGCACCCGCCGGGAAGGGTCACAAATGTCCTTGGCAAAGGGCGAGTATCGACAGCTATCATCATAAATCCGCTTCTCCTCCCTCTTCTTCATTCATTTTCAATTTCTGCTGCCGCCGTTGCCGGCTGGCCGTGGCGCAGAAATTTCACAACTAATTGAATATTTAAAACTGCCAAACCGCAATTTCAAATTTATTACCAGTGCAGCGCAGCCCATGGGGACGGGGGGACTGGGCTGGCCACTGGGCCATTACCTCGCCTTCGGCCGGCGAACTGCACTGCCCTGAGCTGGTATAAAATGTCACTTAATTGCAATTTAGTAAATTGTTTTCCACGTTGTACAACAGCAGCGGCAACAAGCGTCGCGGTGGGCGTGGCACTGCACGCACACTGGCTCACACGTATATTAAAAACCATAAATTTTGCGGTGATTTATCTTAATTTAAATGTTGCAACAATGCATCGGAGTAGCGGCGGTCGCTGGTTGTAGTCCGCTTTTGTTTAAATATAACAAAGCAACTAAAAGTATGCAACGGTACACTTTTTTCCACTCACACATCCTGACGCAAGTACACAGACACTGGCGAGAGTGTTGGTGTAATGTAGCACATTTTGTGTCCTCCACGCTGTAAAAGTGTGTGCCTGTAGGTGTAGATGCGGCCGAAGAATGTTGTAGCTTTTGTTATTTGCCGCCATGCTGTGTGCGAAAAATCAATTAAAAATTCATCAAATAATTAACAAAAGCAGAGCTCCGCTCTGAGTGCCGTTGCCGGGTGGGGGCTGGGACTGGGAATGGTGCCACCAAGGGGTTAAACAATGGCCGTCTTTCTCTGGGGAGTGTTTAACTTGTCCTCGAAGCTGCGCTGGGATGTAATGCTGCTGCTGCTCCATGTGTGCGACGCGCAAAACAAATTAAATTCAATTTAGTCAGCGGCAGTAAGTCGGAGGAAAGGTGGCAGCTGGAGCTCCTGCAAGAAGGTGCAATTTTGATGGATTGCTTTTGCCTGCCTGCCTGCCTCCTGTCGAGTGCTCGGGAGTCGGGCAGGACCTTGTTTGTTGCTTAGCTGCAAACTTTGCCTGCGAGTGCGTGTGCGAGCGTCATTTGCATATGTGTACCGTGCCTCTTGTGTGTGCCTGTGTCTGCGTCTGTGTCTATGCGTTCGAGTTGAGCCCAAGTTAACGCAGCTGCAGTTAAACTTTGTTTGCAAGTGGGCAGCACAGCGGGCGGACGGGCGGACGGGCGAATGCAAGAAATTAAGAACTTCGCCGGCTTAATGACATTAAGCATTAAAGCGTAGCATACTTTCGTGGGCACAGAGATCATTAAAGTGCTGAAAACCCGACTGGAGACTGGGGACTGGGGCCTCACTTCCGACTCACCCAGCCGGGTTACTTTGGCCCACATATTCATAATTAATTGCCGCCTGAACAGACTTCTAAGTGAATTTCGTTCCCTTATTAATGGCAGGCCACCTCGGGCTGTCTGTTTTAGCCTGAGTGGCTAATTAAACACAAAATCAGATCTGGCCCGGCGGCAAACAATTTTTCTTTTACCTCGGAGCCCCGCGAAGCAGCCAAACCAAAAATCACAAATTTCCGTTTTCTAATGAATGCTCCAGGCTTAAAAGGGTGGCAACAACTCAGCCCCAACCCCAGGACTCGAGCAAAGGGCGTGGAGCGAAACGATAACACGTCGCTCCGACACAGGCTGTAACCGTAGCCGGTCTGGAGGTGAAGGCGAAGTCACCAGCGGCAGCGGCGTGACATGTCAGGTTTTCCAGGCATTCAGGCCCGCTCTCCGCTCCCTGGCCTCCATCGGCCAAGTATGCAACTTCATTTATAACAGAAATAAAAACCCTTTTCGGTCCTGCTCTCGCCTGACTTTTGGCTTTTTGTAATTTATACGCGCTTAAAGGCGTCATGTCGGCAACACCTACAAAATTCCTTTCGTCCCGCTTTTCTGAGCTTTTTTGCATAACGTCAACGTCTGACAAATGTGCCATAAGCAGGGGCAGATGATACACCAAAATAAAAATAATCTGAGGTTTTCAGAAAATCGTTATTAGGAATTTATTTTGAGGTTAAATCACATCTAGCAAAATTAGAATTTTTTTGGTTTATTGTAGGACTGGGCATGTAGTGCCTATTTTACACAGATCATTTTTGTCATCAGGTTTGCTTATACAGGACGGTTTCACCCCGCCCTAAGGGGGATCGTCAGTAAGCTTTGATGCTGATCGGACTACAACCTTTTTTAATTAGAAAACAAATTATTTTTATTAGTTTTCTTGACAACTGACCATAGAAATATTTTTCAAATTCAAAGCCATTGTAATCAATCATTTTTTTGAGTGCGCAAATGCTGAATAGAGAAGAGGTGGCTCCAACTTTTCGGTGCGGCTTTCGGTTGGCTGTGCTTGCTGCCCACGATGGGCAGCGGTTAAAAAAGATGTGGCCAAATAAATGGGCAAATGGCAAAAAATGACAAATGACCGTCAATCATGACAGGCCAGACGGGCGGCGGTCGTGGGCGGAGGACGGGGACGAGCGGACCGTGGTGGCGGATGATAACGGTAAGCCGTGTCTGAGCGGAAACACACCTGCTGGTCAATGACAGTCGAAAGCGCATCATTGGCTCAGCTCGGCCAATAGCCGGGCTCTGTGCTTTGTTTCGGGCGCCATCTAAATGAGTGTTTTGAGTTAGATAACTGGGCCACCTCGTATTTCGCTGGATTGTTTTTGGCGAGAAATAAAATATGGCAGCAATTAGGGCGCTGGCTTGGGCGTTATGATAAAAGTTCGGGCAGTGAACACGTTCGGAGCAAGACTTAAAGCTCATTTCGCGGGAAGTTTTGCACGTTTATCCGTCACATGGTGGTGGGTTTTCGCAGTGCCACCCTGGCAGTTGTGTGCTTGTAAAGGCGGCAAAAAATACAAAAACCCCCAATAACAGGCGGGGAATAACACCAGCAGGAAGGAGAGAATCACGAAAAAGCGCGGCAAATCACTTTTTAAATTTAATTTGACACTTTCCTTTCTTTTTGAGCTGTGAGCTTCAAAGACGAGCAACAAAGTGTAAACTTTGCGAAAAGAAATTTCATTTTCGTTGCCCAAGGGCCTCCAGTCGGGGGTTCCCGGGACGTGGCATTTAAATTCTGTCGCCTCCTTTTTGGCCGAAAGTTAAATGTTTTGTAGTTTTCATTTAAGTGCAAAGTTTTGGTGCGCTGCATAAACTTTGCGTTATTTCACACGCAGGTATTATATTGCCAAAGCAGCGCACAAAAGCAAATGCAATAAACGACGGAGACGGGCGGCGGAAGAAAGGAGGGCAAAATGTTTGCAATCTCATATTAAATGGCATCAACAACTTTGTCTCCGTTTGGCAGAGCGCACAGAAAGTTTCCCCTGCTTATTATATTCAATAAAATATTTTACAGTGGCACTTTGGGGGATAACCGCGCACCCACCCAGCTCCGGCTTCCAGCTCCCGTCTTCCAGCTTCAGCTCCTCCGCGAAAACTTTGCCAGCCGGGCAAAAATTTGATAAGATTTTCTTTTTGGCTGTCGGAATTGTCTATCTGCCTGCGAGCTGCTTCTTTTCCATATCTGGCTCTTGGCGAGATTGCAAAACTAAAATTGTAAATTTTAGCAGGCGAACGGTTTTGTTTACTCTCTGGCTCTCGTGTCTGCGTCCAAAGTTTCTGGTTTTAGTGCGCCATTACGCATACGCAGCGTTGCCCAAGCGGGGCATTCGAATTCATGAGTAGAATCTCACTTGGCTCGGGCTGCTTATTGCAAGGCCCGAAGTTCTTAAAACGGGTCTGAGTATCTATCACTCGACGACACTCGTCCCAAGTTCGGGCTGTTGAAAAAAATGTCCCATTCTCACGGCCCGCGCTACAGTCTTCGTCCTTCAGGTGCGTGTGAGTGTAAAGTCAACGTTTTTACGTTTGACGTGATTTGAATGCACTCCCGCCTTCCGTTCTCCGCGTCTCCACGTCTCCGGCTGCTCATTCATCGATTCATTTATTTCGGTGGGCACTTGTGCGCTCCGTGTGCGCTCTCAATAACACTTTTTCCGATGTCGCAGTCGCCCGCCGAAGCGCCGAACGCCGAACGGCGTTTGATTGAGTGCCTTTTCCATTGGCAGGCAACAAACTTAATCAATTTCAGCGCCTGTGTCCAAACAAAAGGCGTGCCCAAAGGCTGGAAAATTGCTCCGCTCTGGAGTGCTTTGGGCCGTGCGGCAGGGTCCTTTGCGTAGTTTCGGGGCTGTCTAAGGGACTGACTCACCGTACAGAGCCTTTGGCTGTCGGAACCATCGACCTGCGCTGGTATCCGTGTGTTTGCCCAACGCAAACGCCATAAAATAATTTTGCTTCAACACAAACACACACACAGCCATAGACATAGACTCGAGAAGGGAGACATATTTGCCGAGCGCAAATACGAAACACAAATGTATATATTTAATTTGAGCAAATAACTATTTTTGGCAGCGACAGACAGACAACACCTTCCCTGGCCCCCGCCCGCTGTTTGCTTTCCCGGCAGTTGCCGCCGCCGCATGAAAA
>JAEIIF010013880.1:0-22512 GCA_018874455.1 Drosophila trapezifrons | reverse complement strand
TCCTTCTGCCTGTTACATACATTTTCGGTTGGCACTAACTTATAATACCCTTGTACCCTAGGGGTACCGGGTATAAAAAGCTAGGATATAAAAAAATAAAAAATTTTGTAAAATAAAAGAAATGAAATAAATACTTAAATTTAAAAAAATATTAAAATAAATACTTTTTAAAGCACAAACGTTTGGGTACCGGGTATCTCAAAGTCGAGCACACTCAACTGTAGCTTTCTTACTTGTTATTTATACAAAAAGACCTGAACATCAGCGAGGAATTTAAAATGTTATTTAAAGCCACTTGTTTCCAGGCTGTTCTGGCATCATAAAAATACAAATACGAAACTAGTTTATGACCCATTTAGCAATATCTTATCGCCTCAAATTATGGTTCATCATCCTGCTCTCTCATAGCTCCTGATTCGTATTCAAAAGTGTGCCCCCTAAACATTATCTGCACAAAAATATATGCTCGTAAATGTGAAAACACTCTATAATGAGCTAATCAACCCAACTCCAACAAAGTTCTTCTGTCGATAAATGCAAATGGTTGTCGCTCTTCGGTTTTGGCCACACACAACTTTTACGACGGCATTACAAAGTCAACAAACGAAGCCGTAAAACACCAGACATCATTTGGGGCTAGCACCACCTAGAGAGATTGGCTGGCTGCTGTAAACAAAATTGGTAAACGCAGCACAAAGGCGCGAAATCAAATTTGCAAATAAAGCTTACGGTTTCCACCGATTTCCCGCGGGCCAAACAATAGCCATTAAGCGTTGACGACATAGTTAAGTCCCTCGGGAACATTTTCCTAAGCCAAATAAATTCATTTCGGAAGTTGAATTTTGACAGAGTGTTTTCTAATAAATTATAACACAGTTTGTGGTGTTTGCTAATAGCTGGCAAGTCAACGAAGCTAATGCTGTTGACACTGAAAACGTACACACACACAGACTCGCCCCAATCGCATTACGTATACGCCACGCTGAGCGCATTTTGGCAGAATGGCAATTGACTTTAATTACTTCGCCTCAAAAAGTCATACAGACTGCTGTCTGTGTGTGTGCTTAACCCACGATGTCATCGGCGGTGAAGAGGAAGCCACCGGAGAGGTGGAAGGAAGGAGCTTTCATTAGTTTTTGGGCGGAAGCCACTAAAAGTCTTTACATGGCTCTGCCACTCCTTCTCGACCTCCTCCTCCTTCCTGCTGTATGAAAACAGTTTGTGAAATTTAATTTTCAGCACACTTGATTTTTGAATGGCAGAGCGCGAGCCAGGACGAGTGAAGGGGAGGCAATGTGCAATGAAATTTGCTGTTAATTTGTACAGCAATGTCTCTATTAAATTTTAAATTGGTTTTCTGGTAAATGTTATGAATTGGCTCAAAGTGTGGCTGGCCACCAAAGGTTGTAAATGCATGTAAGGGGGAGGGGGAAAAGGAAAAATTGCCATGTTCTTGTGGCGGCGGATGCTTTCAATGCAATGCATTCAATGGGAAGGAAGCGGCTGAATGGACTGGATGACTGCTGCTGCATATCTGGCTGCAAGGAAACCCAATTGCACAGCAAATAAAATATTTAATGTGTAAGGATTTATCAGAAAATGTATTTATCAGAAAATGTTGAGAATAATATTTTTAAGGCTTTTAATGGAGGGCTTTAAGAGAGATTTCGAAAGCTGAATATATGGTTTTTGTTTCTTGTTTTGTAAGACCTTTTTTCATATTTCTAGATACCACTATAAACAGTCTCCCGACTTTATTTCAGTGCAGGAAGGTGCTGGATGAATGAAACCAACGACTGCTGTGGGATGCGTGTGCAATCTGGCAATAAATATTTTATATTTACAATATTCTTCTCTGCTGGGAGGGCTGGCAGCCAAGTTGGGCATATTGATTCCCCTTTCGAATGGTCACAAATAGTTGTGCAAAAAGCTGAAATTGTATTGTTATTTAAATCGTTAAAATTCGCCAGCTGAATCCTTAATGGCCGTAGATGCACTTTGAGGTTTAGTTTGGTGAGGGCATTCCCATGGGCACCGTAATTCTCGCTCTCGTTTATGGCATGTTTTCCTTAAATGTTTGCTCACTTTACTCAACGGAAATCGGGTTGATGCTGCTGCATCGCCGCACCGGAAGTTGTCTGTTTTTTATATTTTATTTTATTCCTTTTATGACGCTGCATTTTGTGGCATGTATGGGCCGGGGCCAGCTTGTCTTGGTTATGACCCTGGCTTTATTGCTGCCAACTGCTCGACCAGGCCAATTACACACATATATACAGCTGCTTTGGCCTGGCTATTTGGGGACTGGACTGGACAGAACCGAACCGTGTTGCGCATCGTAAATGAGTCTGGATAGTTCAGCAGAGCTAATGCCTGGCCAAGCGACTCATTGGGGGTCCTGCTATGGCATAATAAACCCCTATTGTAATTAACATTTTACGGCATCTTCTTTGTTAAGAGTATAGTTTAGTCTGGGGCTCGTAAGGGCCTAAGAAATACCCATTTAATAGATAAAATTTGGAAAACATATAATTATATTTTAACATGAATTTAAAATTAAAATAGTAAAAGGTTTCCATCAAGGTTCGGCGACAAAAACCGCTCTCTAAAGATTACAAAAACCAAATGTACACAAGCTATATAGCTATAGCCTTTGATTTCGGACTCCAATCTGTAAATTAGTAGCTCAGCCATGCTTAAAAAATTGTTATTAATAACAATGATAAGTGTAGTTCAAATATAGATCTATATTTAATTTACGATTTTAAAAAAGTTAGCCTAAAGAAGCAAAAATACAAGTTGTGATGATCCTCGAATGGCTTTCCAAAAATATTCCTAATCATAAGCATCTACGAGTATTTTTGGACCTTTAAGATAGTTCGGTTAATTATAAGGTATTCGATAGTTGTATTTAGTTACTCACTGCCTTGCGGTATTTCCGATATTTGAGTTGCTGGGATAATGTAAGGTTTCTTGATATTTTCTTACCACCTGGCTTGGCGGCACGACCTACAGCTCTCTTTGGCTTACCCGCCTGCTTCTTTCTCGGAACGGAACCTCGCTTTTTGCCTCTATATGCTGCTATGGGCTTGGGTCTCACCTGAATAAGTTCGGAAATACATTTACGGATCTAAATATTCGCAATTGGGTTAAGCTCACTGCAAAGAACATCTTTTGCTGGGGAGTTAGCTTGCCCCAAGCATTCGTCGCGTTCAAAGTGCACTCGTCCTCGTTCTGGTTACTGTGATGCTTAATGTACTTCTTCTTGAATACATTGAAGGCCTTGGCCTCTGCCTCTCCAAAGGGTATTGGAGTGCGTGCTCCCATCGGTGTGATCAATTATAGATTTATACATAAAAATTCCTTACAAAATATTTCAAAAATTTCCAAAAGTTGGTTGTTCTATTTTAAATTTTGCTCATTGGATTTAAATGAAGTGTTACAATGCTGAAGCATATTTAAATTCTGACAGAAATATCGGATACTGCTGCGTTCGAAGCTTTTTGGACAATTAACAAAGTCATATTACGAATCTTGGTTTCCTTTAGGACGAAGCCCTAGGCTCTTACAAGTTGTTAATTAAATTTCTTTGGAAGAGAAACGACTTTGTTGTTCCTCTCTCCCTCTCTTCTCCACACAGTCATCATTATTATTTTGGGAAGTAATTAAGCAAACTTTCTACTGTCTTTTCTTACGTCGTTGGATTTTGTTTTTATTCCTAGGCCATCACGTTTGACGAGCCTTGACATGGCCACCAACAAGAAACACGAAGAAAAACATGGGAAACATGGGAAAATGAAGAGAAAAAGAAAAGAAACCAAAAACCTACTGAGTGAGCAGAAGAGGGCCTCAATTTTCTACGTGCACACCATAAAGTTGATGTGTAATTTGTTTTTATATGCATTCAACAGAACTTGCCAAATTCTATTACAAGTTTACAATTGTATTACGGCAGAGAGCTCTCCGACTCGTCTTCACCTTAATAAACCATAACTAATGGGGTCGCACAAGCAGAAGCAGAAGTATCTGCAAGATACTCGCACTTGTGGGCTGAAATTGTTGGAAAATGTTGCCTTTAAAGCGTCGAAAGCAGCTTATAGGAGCTTTCAATTTCACAATAACAAAACACCAACGCGACTAAACAAGAAAATTGAGTGTAGGAAAAGCGAAAAGCGAAACGGAGAAGAAGAGCAAACAAGTAAATGAAATTTCCGTTTTGAGCTGTTCCTGCTCCTCTCGATCGTTTAGTGTATCAATAACTGAATAACAGGCTAAGAAGGCGAAGGCTCTGGCACTGGGTGTATGTGTTTGTTGTTTAACTCAGCCTCAGACTCGGCTGCTGCTGCTGCTGCTTTGTTTGCCTGTGCAATTTGAAGTGCCGGAAATATGCTTTAGCTTTATGGGTTTTTGCTCATCTCACACAGCTCAGACTGAGACTCAGACGTTGGCCATTCGCCATTCCCGGAAATCTGTGCTCTCAGCTCTGTGCCCCAAAAAGTTGGCCCAAATTACTGCGTCTAGCCGCACAGAGAGTTACAACAAAAACAGTCGAGATAATATCTTTTGATTAGTGGCAACCGCAAAAACTTTAATTAAATTCGCACACACACAATTCTCAGCTGGTGGAGGAAAGTTTATGCCGCATTTGCCATGTCACCAGATAAGTTTCCACTGCCTGGACACACACGCATGTGGACCAGACCGTTTCAGCTTTTGGTCTTTAAGTTTTACAATTCAAAAAACAAAAGAAACGTTGCGAAGGAAACTTTCCGCCAAAGTTATGCCGAGTAAGAGGGGCGAAATCCAATGAATTAATTAGTTGAATTCGGAAAAGAAGCCAGAAAGCTCTTGAAAACAGACAAAAAACCCCTTGAAGCCCCTTAAAGCCTTTATTTAATAAAGTTGAATCCATCTCGATACCTTTGACTATTGCGTAAACATGAATACATTTATTTATAGCATTTTCTACTCATCAGGACGCTGAAATAATAGTTGGGAATTGTAACCTCTAAGCTGGTGTTTTAAATAAGGTAACAAGTATTTTTGTAAATTTTTTATTATATTTATTTATTTGGTTTTTGTAACTTTAAAGACACACGAGAGTGTTACCTCTTTATATATATATTCCTATCGTGCCATAAATTTTAACCCGGGCGAATCCGGGACAAAGACAATTGAAGCCAGCGACTCGCAACACTCCCCAGAAATAACTCATATCGAATTGCACCATTTGTTGTTTTGTCTCCCGAGAGAGAGGATATTGAGTTACGCTGGCGGGGATTGGGTGTTTTGGAGGGCTGCGGCTCGTTGGCTTCCGCTGCCCGATGCCAATGGTTCGCCTCGTGGTGGCATTTTATATATATATATATATATTGTGTTTCATTTTTTGTTGCTTCGTTTGACGCTTTCGATTTTGATAGATTTATCACAGCTTACAATAAAATAAGTCGAAAATAAAACAATAAAACAAATAAAAAAACCTCTATGCAAATGAAAAATCTAAAATTATGTCCATTAATTAGATGATGCAATGGCCATCCTGGCATTGAGCCACGTCCACGCCCCCGAGCATTAAGTTTGTCTTCGCTCGCACTCTTTGGCCGGGAGTCGTTGACATCGCTTCCAATGGGATGCAATTAGCATTACATCATCCTTACATACCGTCATCTCTACTACAGTACAAAAAGCTACAAAATCAAGGGCTCGCTGCCCATTGTTTGTGTTATATAAAATACAATTGAAATATGCTTAACCTACGACTAAAGTGTTTCTCATTTCGTTGTCGTTTTTTATATTTTTTATACCGACTATTTGGAGCTCTTCTTCTTTTTGCTCTTGGGTATTTCCGCCCACAGCCGGAAGAAGTACTCATCGCGTTGAAGCAGCCTGCCGCGCGCATACGAATGGATGTCTGCATCCATGTTGTGGTCACGCAGCCAAGACGAGGTGTTGCACGAGCTCATCTCGGTGCGCGGCTCCTCCGGCAGGCTCTCATGACCTGGATCGAAAAGGAAATGCAATATATATATTAGTTTTGACGAATTGCACAATCAGCCTTTTTCACAATTCCGCTTCTGCCATAACTATTTCATGACAGGAATTGGGAACTTGGAATCGTATCTTTATAAAGTAAGAATTTAGGTTTAATGGCTTGTAAATAGTTTTAAATATCAGCACCCATTTTAATTTAAAATTCCTAAGAGATGCTTGCCCTAAACAACACTCACCAGCAGTCATGACCTTGTAGGGCTCCTCTGATTCCAGAGGTTCACTCAGACCAATCTCGTTCTTGGCAAATATGCGAATCATGTACTCGTGATTCTCCTGCAGGTCTCTGATCTGGAATTTCTGCACGCCAGCTGGCACACGACCGACCTCGATCCACATGGTCTTCTTCATGTCCCGTATAGCGATGTGGTAACCGAGCAGAGGCGCACCTCCATCTGACTCGGGAATACCCCATTCGAATATATGGGCATTGGCGGCGAGAACTCGCGCCTCCAGTGGAGCGGTCGGTGGCGAGGGTACGGCTATGGAATAATGGAAATTATTAAAGTATTCAGTTTGAAACATTTGCATCACGCTGGACTCACTGGCATGTGTCTTGAGCGATACGCTCTCGGTGACGGCTGGTGCACCTAGTCCAGCCTCATTCTCCGCAGACACACGGAACCAGTACTCGCACTTTTCCTTCAAATTGTCAATCGTGTAGTTCAGCTGGTGAGCATCCAGAGTGATGACCTTTGACCAAGTGGTGGATGTTGACGAACGTTTCTCCACGCAGTAGCCTTTTAAAGGATTGAAAGTATTAAATATTACGTCTAAATTTATATTAATAAGTATATATTACCCGTGATTTCGGAACCACCATTGCGGGCTGGCACCTCCCAGTCCAAGGTAACACTTCGACTGGTGACATCCGGCGCCCTCAGATTCTGAGGTGGCGATGGAGGCGCTGAGGTTGTAATAACGAAAGAAAATCCATTAGTATTTCCACTTTATTCAAGTTTTTAAGCTAGTACGTACCCACGACCTCATTATCAATAACTGGTGTTGATTTGGGAATTGGGTTTGCGCATGTTTAAGCATTAGTGGCGTTATAAAATAAGCAATTTGCGGAAGCAATAAGCAATTGGAATTATGTGTAAACGATTTGAGAACTTACTTATCTTGCGGCCCACGACAATCTTCTCCGTGGTCTCGTACGCCTCGCTGGTGCCAGCCTCGTTTCTCGCATAAATGCGGAACAGATAGCCCTTGTTCCTGACCACCTTCTCCACGTGAATGTTGGTGACAGTGCCCAGGCTTGTGCCCACCGATCTATAGGTGGTTTCAGTCTCTTCCCGTATTTCCACAATGTACTCAATGATTTTGGAGCCACCGTCATTCTCGGATGGTTCCCAGGCCAGATTGAAGGAAGTGTCGTTCATTCCCGATACAGTTGTGGGGCCACGTGGTGGTGATGGTTTTTCTATAGATTCATTCAAGTTAAAGTATGTAAATAATGAACAAATTATGTAACCATTGAGTTATGGTGAAAACTGTGACATTTACAGTAACCAAACTTACCAAACTTCTTAGTTATAGTCACAGGGTCACTTTCCGTGGGCTCGGATTCGCCAATGGGATTGGCGGCCACCACACGGAACATGTATTGCGCGTTCATGGATAGTTTCTGAACCGCATAGGATTGGATGTCCTTGTCAAAGTCGGAGACCTTCATCCAGACATTATTCTGAACGTCGCACTTCTCCAGTGTGTATTTGTTAATCTCCAGACCGCCGTCATCGATGGGCGGTGTCCACTCCAGGATGATCGAGTCCTTCTTAACGTCCTTAATCTCCAGGGACTGGGGTCTGCTGGGCTTGTCGATCACCTGAACCATGCACTCCACATACGTAGAGCCGGATTCGTTGGTGGCCGTGACCTTGTACTTGCCGGAGTACTCGCGAGTGACCTTCTTCACTGTGTAGGTGGAAGTGGTCTCGGTCGTCTCGATAGTCACCGTCTTGGTGGTCTTCTGCTCGACCGTCTCTTTGTGCCAGGTCACGGTGGGTTGTGGATAGCCGCGGACCGTCGCTGGAATGGTAAGAGTGCTGCCTGTGCGCAGTTTCTGCGCCAGATACTTGTCCTCTACCTCGAGGACTGGCTTCTGCTGCAGCTTCAGGCGGCACGAGGTCTCCACGGTGCCCTTCTCGTTGGTCGCCACGCATGCGTAAGTGGCTTCAGTCTCAATGGTTGTCTTTTCAATGGTGTACTTGGCTACGCGGTTCTCGTAGCGTTGGCTGCTCGACTCGAACACCTTGCCGTTCTTCTTCCACGTCACCTTTGGCTCTGGAATGCCGCCGAACACGCAGGACAGCGTGACCTCCTTGTCCAGTTCGCTAACCACATCTTGCAGGGGCTCGCGTACGCTTGGCGCCTCGGTCTCGACCTTGGGCACCAAACGGATGGGTGGGGAAGCTGGTGAGGGCGGTGAGGGTCCAACCTCATTCACGGCAATGGAACGGAACACGTACTCCGTGTCGATCTTCAGCTTGCTGATGGTGTACGTGGTGTCCTTGATCTTTCGAATTTCAGTCCATCTAAAAATAATATTATTATTATTATTATTATATATATTATTAGTGATTATACAGACATCTCTCAATTTATTTAACTATTATTCATAACACACAATTTTTATAAATAAATCCATAAAATAATAATGGCACTTACTTTTCTTCCTTAACGTCATGGTACTCCAGAATGTATTCGATAATTTCCGACTTGCCATCGTCCTCCGGCGCCTTCCAGTAGAGCGTAATAGAGTCGTGCATTATCTCCAGGGGTTGAGGAGTGCCAGGTGCCGTCGGCTTGCCTAAGTATTTGATTAGGGTCATCAGTTCCGCACCAATTAACTGGCATCCAAGCTATGGCTAAGGTACTTACGCATAATGACCAAGTGCAGGCTGGCCTCCGCCTCGCCGACCGGGTTGACAAGCTTAACGGTGTACTCGCCCTCGTCATCGTCGACAACCTTTTTGATGGTTAGCGTGGCAGACTGTTCGTCAATGGCCGGGATTGTGCGCTTTGACTTGGGTATGACAACCTTGCGCGTGGTCCAAGTGGCCTCGGGCGTTGGGACGCCTGTGTACTTGACAGTGAAGGTGGCATCTTCGTCCTCCTTTACCTTTATGGTCTGATCCTTGTCAGAGGTAATGACGGGTGGCAGTTTGAGCTCCTCCACGCACAGCTTAGTGCTGCTGGTGACGTTCTCGGCCACGCAGCTGATCTCGCCGGCGTCCTCGTCACTAGCATCATGGATGACCAATCGTCGAACAGTACCCTCGACGAAGACCTCGTGCTTCTTGTTGGGCTTGATAGGCTTGCCCTTCTTGTACCAGGTAACCTCAACATCGGGCTGAGACAGCTCAACCGTAAACTCTGCATCTGTGGTCTTGGTGGCCAGCGTTACGTCCGGCAGGCGGACGACAAAGTTAACTAGTGGTTCCTCGACAGTCAGCTTGGCCTTGGAGGTCTGCTCGCCCACCTGGATGGAGTACTCGCCAACATCTTCGGGCTTGGCCTTGAGAATGCGCAGGGATTGTTTCTTGCCGTCAATGGACAGCTGAATGCGTTCATTGAACACAACCTCCTTGCCGTTCTTATACCATTTGACCAAGGCGTCGCCCTTGCTGAGCTCCACTTCGAAAGTGGCGTTTTCACCCTTGGTCACAGAGACGTCCTTCAGCGGCTCAACAATCTCTGGCGGCAGCTCGATGACAGTCAGCTCACAACTGCACTCCTGTCCGTCGATTCTGCAAGTGTACGTGCCCTCATCGTGAATGGTGGTATCACGGATGACCAGGCGACGTGCCTTGCCGTCCTTAATGAACTCGACATTCTTGTTTTCAGGCGTTATCTTCTCGCCGTCCTTAAACCAGGTTACCTCAATTGCCTCTGTAGTAAGCTCCACATCCAAAATGGCCGTATCCTTTTCGGTTACCTCGTAGTCCTCTAGTACCTTAATAAAGTCTGGCTTACGCTGCAGCACCTCCACAGTCGATTGAGTCTCTTGCTTCTTGACCTTGCACACATAGGTACCAGAGTCACGAAGGTTCGTGTTCCTGATCACCAATTTGTGGGTCTTGCCATCCTCAACAACAACACGATGATCCATGCCGCTGAGCTCCTTGCCATTGAAGAACCACTTGGTGGTCACCACGTGGGAAGTCTCGCACTCCAGAGTTAGAGACTGAACCTCCTCGATGGTAATGGTCTTCTTTAGCTTCTTGGTGAAGGTTACCTCATCGACCTCGACAATCACACGGGCTCCGTGAGATGTCTTGCCAATGGGGTTGCTGGCAATACACTTGTAGTCACCCGAATCAGTTTCGGGATTGGCGTCCTTAATGATAAGCTCAATGTTCTCGCCATCGTATACCTGCTGAATGCGCTCGCTGGGGAACAATGGACTGTTGTTGAATAACCATTGAACCTCGGGAACTGGGTTGCCGGAAACCTTTGCTGGTAAACGAATCTCGCCCTTTTGCGGCACATTTTGTTCCTCAAAGCGTTCCACGAAGAGTGGTGGCTCCGCATTGCTGCTGGTGGCTTCTAACGGTAGAAAAATAATATAGTTAATAAATGTAATAAATAAATGTGGGGCTTTCTCCAACATGAAACAAAGAACCTACCTTCGATTGTGAGATAAGCGGTAGTCTCCACACTACCCAAGGGATTTACAGCCTTGGCGGTGTATTCACCCTTCTCGGACTTCTTGGGCGTGATAAGTGTTAAGGTGTGCAAGTCCTTGTCGGACTTGGCATTCTTAACGGGCTTGCCGTCCTTGTACCACGTTACCTTTGGTTGTGGATTTCCCACAATCTGGGTGGAAAGCACGACACTCTCGCCTTCGCGTATGACCATGTTGCGCAATGGTTCTAAGATCTGTGGGGCCTCCTGGTCCTTGGTTCGCACCTTCAGTGTGATCGGGAGACGTGCCTCGCCCTCGCGATTTGTAGCAATTACCTCGTAGGTGCCTTCTTGCGACTTCTTCACCTTGGTGATATGCACCACACTGCAGTACATGTGCATGTCGGATTCGGTAACGATGCGAACATTTTTGAGCTCTTCCTCGTCAATGTCCACACCATTAAAGGTCCAGACAATGTCCGGTTCTGGAACGGCTACCAGTCGGCACTCTAAAATCACATTTGTATTCTCGTCCACATACTGGGCCTTTGGTTTCTTGGAGAATGTTGGTGGGATTCCCTCCAAAATGTCCGCCAGCGACGATTCACGAGACATACTGCGACGTGACAGAGCCGTGGCATCAGAGCCGTGATCGGACAGTGGACTCTCCACAATCAGTTCCGTGGTACTAGAAGTAAATCCAGCGGCATTCTTGGCCACACACGTGAACTGGCCTGCATCCTCGGGGAAGACCTCGCGAATAATTAGGGTAGCCACATTGTCTTCATCGTAGAATATTTGGAAGTCCTGCGACGGCTTGATAATGGCAGTTTCGCGGAACCAGGCAATCTGGGGTCGTGGAGTTCCCTCAACCTTGCACTCGAATTGCACTGTGTAGCCGTCAGGTGTGTGAATGGGCTGCAGTTTTTCGATAAATCGCGGAGCAACGGGCTTGTCTTCCGGTCCAGGACCTTTACAGTACACAATCACAACAAAACATAAAGATGTTTGTTAACAACCAAACGCGGACAGCGACAAAACAAAGTTAGGCCTGACAAATAGTCAGATTTTGAAAACATAAAACTTACGTTCAAATACAGGCAGCTTATCAATCTTCTCGTGCAATTTATTTTGCACATACTGAGCATATTCCTCGGGCTCCATTAGATATTGAGCAGGAACCCAGCCTTCTTCTTCGGTAATGCTCTTCCTGACATACCACCACTCAGAGCTGTGACGTCCAATGACGGTTACCTTCTCACCCTCAACTAAGTTGATTGCCTCGTCGTTGTCCGCAATGTAATTACAGATGGAGAACATAACATTGGGATTTTCCGATTCTAAAATGGGTAAATATAAGATTATTTATAGGTACGAGTTTTAATAATAATAATGTTAACGTACCTTCAACATTCATTTCTCTGGTGATATTGAGCGAAGCTCCGTCTGTACAAAAAGAAAATATTATTACTAACAATTCCTGAATTCAGGGTAAAGCATTTAAGGTTTTTAACAATGAGTGGTTAAGCGTTAGCAACCGACATTTAAGTTGGGTAATTTTACCTTGCTACGCTGATATCATATAAGCTGATATTTGTTATGTGAAAGTAAAGCATTTTGATAATCATATAAATTACCATTATCGGTGACAAAAGCCGACTTACCTTCATTGAACAGTTGTTGGACAACCTTACGCTTCTTCTTGAACGTGAGAGAATCCTCATCATAGGTCACAGAATCACGTTTGGGATGACGAATGCCAATTAGGAACTGTTCTTCTTCCTCATCCTGGACGGAATAGGTTGGCTTGGGCTGCTTCTTGGGCTTCAGCTTGAAGTCCACCTCGTCTGGTGGCAGTTCCTCTACAAAGTACTCTTCAGGCTCCTCGACTTCATCGATGGTATCCTCATCGTCTCGAATCTCCTCAATGATGGGCTCTTCACCATCGTCGTAGTCATGCATGATCTTAATGTGGGCCTCGTCGGCTGCCTCAGAGAAAGTCTTTTTGATGGGCTTCTTAACCTTGACCTTGCCAGACATGGAGACTTCCTCCTCGGCGTACGAGTCTAGAGCGATGTTGAATTCCTGATCGACATCCTCCTTGGTCTTGGTACTTCTCGCACGGAACGTGACATTCTCAACGTCGGCGTATTCGGGAATGTCAACCTGCTTGCGACGCTTCAGCTTCTTAACGGTGTAGGCTTCCTCACCTTCTTCAGTGATCTGAAGAGGTCTCGGCTTGGCACGTTGGCTGACGACAAACTCTTCGATATCATCGCCCTCTTCGTATTCTTCTTCTTGGCGTTTAATAGAAAGTTCAGCCGCAGCCTCGTCCATGGTGGTGGGCTTTACTGGACGTTTCTTCAGCACGGTGGCAGCCTCTTCCACACCCTCATTAATGGTGTGTGGCTTTTTGAAGGAGAGACTGAATTCAGTTTCTTCATGATCCTCAACAGTCGGCTCGAACGGTTTCTTGGGTTTCTTCCGAATGATAACTGCCTCTTCAATGATCTCTTCCTCTTCAATTTCAATGGGCCTTTCTTCGATAACCGTTTGTTTGAGCTCCAGCTCATCTGCAGCCTCTTCCACTGGCTTTTGCGGCTTCTTTTTCTTCTTGAGCTGGACTGTTTGGTCGGAGGTTTCCTCGGTTACCTTCTGTTCCCTCGGCAGCTTAACATCCACAGAGAATTCCTCTTCCTGAACCTCCTTTGGCGCCTTAGGCTTCAGAGTTACTTCAGCTACCACTTCGTCTGCCTCTACCGGTTGTGGTTTCTTTAGTTTCACAACCGCAGCATCGACAATGTCTTCTGGCGTAGGTTCCGGCTTTTTCTTAATTTGGACTTCCTCTATTATCTCTTCTTCCACTATCGGCTCGGGAATAACTTCTTCTTCCACTTTAACCGTAAGCTCCTCGGCAGCTGCTTCTTCGACAGGCTTCTTTGGTTTTTTCTTCACTATCTTGACCTCTTCCTCAACTTCTTCCACCTTTGGTTTCGGTTTCAGGGTAACTTCTGCCTCGGGCTCTTCGACAACGGGAATATCCTTTGGTTTCTTTTTTGGTAAGCTGACTTCTTCTTCCTTTGGTGCTTCAGGTTCAGTTTCTTTAACACCAATAGTATACTCAGTTGGTTTTTCTTCTGGTACCTCTTCGATTTCCTCGATGATTTCTTGAACTTCAGTTTCTGTAGGAACCTCTTCAGTTAGAGTTACCTTAAGCTCTGCAGCTGCCTCCTCTTGGGCGACAGGTTTCTTGGGCTTCTTTTTAATCTTGGCCTCCTCGGAAACTTCTTGAACTGGCTGCTTGGGCTTAATCATGAATTCTGCCTCGGGTTCTTCAACAACCTCAGCCACAGGTGCCTTCTTCTTCTTTTTCTGGATCGTAACCTGTTCCTCAGGTAACTCCTCCACGGTGGGCTCCTTTTCAGCTTCCTTAATGGAAAAGCTAAAGTCTTCGGGAGTCTCTTGTGGGGCCTGTGGTTCCTCGATGATTTCAATTTCTTCAATCTCCTGGACAAGTTCTTGAGGTGGCGCCACTTCTTCAATGATTGTTATTTTCAGATCAGCGGCTTCCTCTTCGGTCGGCTGCTCTGGAACCACGGTAATGCTGGAAGTAGCTTCGACTTCATCGACTGGCTTTGGAGCAGAGACAGTTACTTCCGCCTCAGGTTCGTCCTTAGCTTCCGGCTTAGGCTTCTTCTTGCGAATAACCTTGACTTCTTCCTCGACGACTTCTTCGACGATTTCACGAGGAGTTTCCTCAATGACCTTAACCTTGTGTTCTTCAAAGACTTCGGGTTGAGGCTCTTCCACAATCGTTTCGGCTACCACCGGCTCTTCCTCAGCAATCACTTCTACAGGTTTCTCAGGCTGGGTCTCCTTGATGCCGTAAGTGTATGTCTTGTCTTCAACCTTCGGGACTTCTTCTTTGACCACTGTTACCACCTCTTCCTCCTCGACTTCCTCAACTATGGGAACTTCCTCTGGAACTTCCTCGGTAATCGTGATCTTTAATTCTTCAGCCTCTACATCCTTGACCTTCTTCTTGGGCTTCTTGGTCTTGATTTGAGCTTCTTCAGTAACTTCTTCAACGGGTTTGGTCTCCTTCAGAATGATTTCGGTGGCTGGTTCGTCGGCGAAAGTGACAGAAGGCTTGCGCTTTTTCACTGTAAACTGTGCTTCACTTGGTTCTTCTGGCTTAGCCTCAGTTTCCGAGATGCGAATGCTAAACTCTTCAGGTTTTTCTTCAACAACGACTTCCTTCTTTTCTACAATCTCAGGCTTGGGAGCTTCTATAATCACTTCTTCAGGGACAGGAGCTTCGGTTTCAACAACCTTGATTTCCAATTGAGCTTCTTCTTCAGTCTTCTTTGGCTTTTTGACCTTCTTTTGCTTGATTTCAGTTTCCACAGTGGTTTCCTCCGTGACCTTTGGCTCGGTCAACACAACTTCAGCCTCGAATTCCTCTGGTTTCTTCGGCTTTTTCTTGAGAACAACTTCTTGAGGAGCTTCTTCCTCCGGCTGTTCTTCCACAGCTGTCACCTTTTCTGCTTCAGTTTCCTTGAGGGTGATTTCATATGAATCGAACTTCTCCACAATCTTCTCTTCCAAAACCTCGGGTGTTTCCTCAGGAATTTCCTCAACAACTTCAGCTGGTTTGTCTTCCACAGCCTCGGTTTCTGTCAAGCTAAATTCATATGACTTCGGCTTCTTGGTCTTCTTCTTTTCCTCCTGTTTCTCGACTTCGACAACTTCTTCCTCAACTGGTTGTACCTTCTCTTCTTCCTCCACCACTACGATCTTATCCTCCTTGACTTCTTTCACAGGCTTCTTCTTAGTTTTTTCCTTGACCTTAATTTCCTGTTCAACGGGCTTTTCAGGAGTAGACTCAGTCACTTTAAGTTCGACCTCAAACTCTTCTGGCTTTTGTTCGGGCTGCTCAACTGGCAGCACGATTTCAGCCGAAACTTCCTCGACAGGTTGCTCTTCCTCCTTTGGCTCTTTCAAAGTGACCTCAAACTCTTCCGGTTGCTGTGGCTTTGGTTTCTTCTTCCGTGTCACAACCTTTTCTTCGATAACTTCCTCAGTGGTTTCCTGGCGTTCATCGAAATCTATGACTCGGACTTGATGCTCCTTTGGTGCCTCTTCAGGCTCCAAGACCGTGGTTGTTATCTTGTATTCCACTGGTATTTCCTCAGGAACTTCCTCTGGTTGGGGTATTTCTTCGGTGACTTCGACCTCGGACACAGGTGCTTCTTTGGGCTTCTTCTGTTTCACCTTCACTTCTTTTGGTTTTTCGGTTTCGACGGGCTTTTCTACAGGAGCTTCCTCATCCTTTACCGAAACCTCATAGTCTTCTGGTTTTTGTTCTGGTAACTCCTCTTCCTTTGGCTGCACTTTCTTGGACTTGACTTTCTTTGGTTTCTTAGCTTCGTCGTCAGATTTAACTTCGGGCACTTCTGGCTGGGGTTCTTCCACCTTGGGTTTCACAATGGACTGCTCGACAGGTTCTTCCGATTGAGGAGCTTTAGGGACTGGACGTAGTTTAATTTCGGAGTCCGTCTCTTCAGGAGCCTCTCTTTCAGGTTTACGGAACTTAACTTCTTGTTCAGGTACTTCCTCTTGCTCCTTTGGTACCCCAGGAACGATCTCCGAGATGATTGTTTCTGGCTCTGGCTTTGATTTTTCCTTTGGCTTATACTTAGTCTTCGAGGGTTTCTTCGGTTTCTCTGGCTTATCTGGATGCTCAATGGGCTCCAGTTCTTCGGGCTCATATACAGGACGATCGAATTCAGATGGTTCGAACGGCTCAACATTAAACTCTGCTTCCTTGGGCTCCTTTGGTTGTTCCTCAACAACAACCACTTCCTTTGGCTTGACTTTCAGTGCAACTTCTTCCTCGATTTCTTGGGGCTTTACTGGAATCTTCTTAAGTGTAACATTCTCGGGCTCTTCCTCCTTTGGTTTCTTTTTACCCTTGCCCAACTTAATCTTTACTTCTTCCTGTTTTTCCTCTGGCTTGGGCGCCTTTTCTGGTCTCTGATACGGCGTCTTTTCCTCTGGTTCTTCTTCGCTACTCACGTATTTCTCGTACTTTTCGAGTTCCACCTTTTCTAAATCATCCTTGATCTTTTTGATTTTCTTGGTCTTGTGCGGTTTGAACTTAAGGGCTTCTTCAGCCTCTTCGATGTTTCGAGATAGTTCACCATTATCTTTAATGGCACCAATGTGTGTAACCTTCGGAACAAGGGGAGCCGGCGGGAACTCAACCATTACCATACGAGCCTTGAGTCGGAATTTCGGTAGTTGAACAGTCTGATCTTCGGCGGGCTTCTCCTTACGTTTACCGGGCTTAAGTTTCACCGTTTTGGGAACATCGGCAGCCTCGACAATTGTCACCTTTGTCGGTTTCTGATCTTTGCGCTCTATTTTCATTGGTTCTAGAGTAGCGAACTCTGGCTTGAGTTTCTTGGGAAGATCGAATTCGGTTTTCTCGTACTTCTCAAGTTCTGTCTTCTCGATTTCTTGTTCCAACAATTTTCTGATGATTTCATCATGGTCATCGGTCTTCTTTTTGACAACCTTCTTCTTTTTAGTCTTTGGCTTGGCGACGTCCTCAGGAGTATCCTCTGTTATGGGCTGTTCTTCCTCTTCTTCAATCTCTTCGACAATGGGCTGTGATTCTTCGACCTCTGCGACTTCGTCGATGACTCGGACTTCCAAAATCTTCTGGGGCTGCTCTTCCTCAACGGGCTCTTCGTGAATGATGCTTATTTGATAGTCTTTTTGAACCTCTGGTACTTCACCTGTTACAAAAAATGCATTAACATTTAAATTGAATCGTGCTTAACATTGTAAAAAAAACCTGGGGAACCGTGCATTGCTTTTGCAAAGCAAGCAAATCGTTGAACTGGACAGAAGACATATTTTGAGGCTGTATATACATAGATAGCGTTTGAAGGAAAACAATTGAAAACTTAACCAATTAAAGGGTTAAAATAAAATGATTAATAATAAATACAGTTGAGGTGTTACTGGATTTAATTGGGATGAAGTTTTGGGTTAAGCTGAAGAATGAACTAACATTTAGGTGGGTAACAGTTAGACAATGGGATTTTCGTTAAAGATAGGTGTAACTTAAATAGATACTGACTTCTACACTACATAGATAAGGAAGATATGCATGCATAAGGTATAAAAACGGAGTTACTGTGTTGGGAGGCTTTGAAGTTGAACTGGAAGAGATTAGGACCGCAGTAAAATGTGCTCAAATCAATGAGCCGAGATAGAACAGCGAGAGAAAAGAATAGAAACACAGGTGGGAATAGGCGCAACAATTGGAAATCAACGTGGTTTTCAATAGGAATAAACAAAGGCAAAAGACACAGACAAAGGAGCAAAAGGTGCTGCATGGGCGGCGGGATTTTTGTAGGCTCCAAAAACTCTCTCTAATAACTTACTTGTTTCAACGCTTTTTTGTGTGTCTGGTTTTGTTTTCTTATGTTTAACTGTTTTCTGAATTGTATCTTTAGTGTCATCTTGAGTAGGTTTTTCTTCTTGTGCGCTTGGTGTAATTTGTGCAGTGGCTGTGTCCTCGGGTTGTGCAATTTGGTTTGGTGTGATCTCTGCTGTGTCAGTGGTGTCTACAGTTGTGTCTGTCGGTACGTCTGGTATTGTTTCGTCAGCTGCTACAGTCTTGGGCTTTGGAGTCTTTGTTTTCTTGGGCTTGGTTAAGTCGTCAACAGTTGGTTTTGGCTCAGTTACATCTAATTTTACCTCTGCTGGTGCTATTTCTGAAGGAGTTGGCTTGTCAGGTTCTTCTGGAATTTCTACCTTTTCATACTTTTCTAACGCGGTCTTTGGAATTTCTTCCTCAATTAATTTCTTTACATAGTCGTCTAATTCATCCTTCTTAACCTTCTTTACAGTTTTCTTTGGCTTAGGCTTGGGCTTCTCCTCAGGCTGCTCAGGTTGTTCTTCGATGACCTGTATGGGAGCTGCTTCCGGTTCTTCGTCAACAATAATTGTGACTGAATCGTTATCCTCATTTTCAATGGTTGTAATCTTAAAGGTGGTTTCTTCTTTGGGTCCCTTTTTCTTCAATACTCGTTTAGTGGTCTTTTCTTGAACTGGCTTGCCTTCCTCAGATACAACCTCCTGAATTTCTACCTCTACGGGTTGAATTTCTACAACTTCAACTGGTATTAGAGGTTGTTCCGGAGCTTCTTCTTCGACCACTTTAACCTCTGACAATTGATCTGGCACGAAAGTTTCTTCTTTCGGAGCTGACTTAGGCTTTGTCTTTTTATCTTTCTTCGGCTGTTCAGAAGGAGTTTCCTCTGCAACGTCAACGAAGTCATCAGATGGCTTTTCCTTAACAGTGGGTTCGAATTCAATTTTCTCATACTTTTCCAATTCAGTCTTGGGAGTTTCCATGTCAATAAGCTTTTGTATATAGTCATGAAGGTCATCCTTCTTAATCTTCTTTGTTTTCTTCTTGGGTTCCTTGGGCTTTTCGTCCTGCTTTACCGGTTCTGGTTCATATTCTACAATAGTTATTTCCGCCTCAGGCTGATCGTCCCTGACAACTTCTATAATCTCTACTTCACCTTCGCCGTCAGGACGTTTTAGTTTTCGTTTGGTGGTAACCTGCTTATGAACTTCCCCAGTATCGTCGGTTGTTTCCTCGACCTTGGTTTGGCTTTCAATTATCTGAATCGTAAAAGGTTTTTCTTCTTCTGGTTCCAAAACACTTTCTTTGATTGTAACTTCGTATTTTTCCTCTGAAGGCTGATCGACCTCTTCGTGGATTTTCTTCGGCGTCTTCTTTCTATCTGGCTTTGGCTCAGGTTTCTCTTCTTCCTTGACAGAAATGCTGAATACTTGATCATCCGGTTTTTCGATATCAGATTCTGTTGCGGTAACCTCCAGTGGCTTTTCGTCCAAGTCCTCTTCTGGGGCCTCTTCTTGCACAGTAACCTTTGCCTTTGGCTTCTTCTTCTTTTCCGGCTTCTTAATCTCTTCAACTTGATCAATTTCATGGTCTGGTTCTTCTACGCTTGGAACGGATTCCTGCATAGTTATGAGATCGTCGGTAGCTGGAGTATCTTCTGGGATACTTTCGACAACAGATATTTCATCGTCCTTCGGTTTTTCTTCCTCAGGAACAGACTCCTTTTCTTTCTTTGCCTTCTTTTTCGGCTTCTCTGGAGTTGGTTTGGAAGGAGACTCCTCGGATATGACCACTTCGTCCTTTGGCTCAGCCGGTTTTGGTGCCTCCTCTTCAATAACTGCTTTAATGTAGTCTTCAACATCGTCCTTCTTGATTTTTTTAGTACGCTTTTGCTTGACTACAGGCTCTTCCTGATCGGGTGATTCCTTTGGACTAGTGGTTATAACGGTTATTTCAGATTCGTTAGTATCCTTATCTGTTACCTCAACAATATCGTGAACCACTTCCTCCGGACCCAACTTCTGCTTTATCTTCTTAGTCTTCACCACCTTTTCCCTAATTTTTCCCTCTTCGTCTGGTACCTGCTTGGTCTCTACGGTTTCTTCAAGGACAACTATTTCGAAAGTAGTTTCTTCTGGTTTTTCGGGAATAAACTCCTTGACGGTAAACGTGAGTAAGGGTTCGTCATTTTCTTCTTCAGAAGATAGATCTTTCTCGGCAAGTGGCTTATCTTCCAGCGGCTCCTCAGTATCTTCTGTTGGTTGTTCTTCGGAGACCTTAACCTTTTTGACGGGCTTCTTCTTTTTCATTTTGACTGGTTCATCCAAGTCGATCTTTTCGTACTTTTCAAGTTCTGTTTTCGGAATATCCTGCTCAATAAGCTTCTGAATATAGTCATGAAGATCGTCCTTGGGTACCTTCTTCGCTTTCCGGATCTTCTTTGGTTTTTCTTCCTGTGGAATTTCTTCATCAACTATTTCGGCATCTTGAGTGGTGACAATAACTTCATACTCAGGTATGTCGCCGGTCTTAGTTTCCACAATTTCAATAATTTCCTCTTTAGGACCAAGCTGCTTCTTGATTTTACGTTTGGTAACAGTTTGCTTTGCAGTTTCTCCCTTGTCGTCGATTACTTCCTGTTCGATGGCTTCGGTCTCAATTTCTTCTACCTGGAAAGTAGGTTCCTCCAAAGGTTTATCATCTTCTACTTCACTGACAATAGTCTCATATTCCGGCTGCTCCTCTTGTTTTACATTTTCTTCAGATTTGATCTTAACTAAATACTCTTGGTTTTCTTCCGAACTGGGTTGTTGTACCGGCTTTGTTTTGGTAATCTTTTTAGACTTTGGTTGTTTCTTCTCGTCAACTACAGTTTCTTCCTTGATACCAAATGCAAACTCGGTAGATTTAATTTCTTCTTCTGGGACGTCTTCAACTGGCTGCACTGAAGCTTCCTCGACGACTTCAGGTTCCTTGCCTTCTGAGGTTTCGTGTTCAGTGACTGTATACTTCTTAGGAGTTTTCTTTGGTTTCTTTGGTGCTTCTTCCTTAACTTCCTCAACTTCACTTTCAACTACCTCAACTGGAACCTGCTCTACGAATTCTTCAATGACATTAATTACGTAATCCTCAACTTCGTCCTTCTTTAGTTGCTTCGGCTTCTTAACGATCTTCTTTTCAGGCTTTGGCTTTTCTTCGGAAACGAGAACATCATCGGCAGTCAACTCAACAACTGTAACTTCGGCTATTGGCTGATCATCGCTTGTAGTTTCAGTTATTTCAAAGACATGCTCTTTGGAGCCCTTTCTACGCGAAACCTTGCGTTTCTTCACAGTTATTTCTTTAACTTTTCCTTCCTCAGTGGGTTGTTCGACAACTTCAACAGTTTGTTCGATTTCTTCCAAAGGAACGGGAGCCTCAGCCACCTTCTTCTTTTTTAATGGTTTTTCTTTTTTGGTTGGTTTTGGTTCTTCCTCCGGAGATTTTTCAACAGGCTGCTCAGCTTCAACGAATTCATCGGAAATGTTTACAAGGTACTTCGATGAATCCTCGGGCTTTTGTGGGGCCTCTTCGATGTCCTCTGGCAAAATCTCTAACGGTTCCAAATCTTCGGTAACGGGTTCGACTTCTTCAACGTTGAACTCGTGAATGGTGACGGCTAAGCCATCGACATCTTCTACAATCTTTTTGTGGTGAGTTTTTACCTTCTTTTTGGGTTGTTTGGGCTTTGCATCCATTTCTGTTGGCTCATATTGTTCAAGAGTGGTTTTTGTGATTTCCTGTTCGATTAGCTCCTGTATGTATTTGTCAAGATCGTCCTTAACAGGCTTCTTCTTCTTAACCTTCTGAACAACCTTAGCTGGTTGCTCTTCTGGAATCTGTGGTGAGTCCTCCGAGGGCACCTCTATTGTAGTGAACTCGATCTCAGCCTCTGGCTTGTTTTCTTGATAAGTTTCGGTTACTTCGATGACATATTCCTTAGAGCCTTCCTTCTTTTTAAGCCTTTTAGTGGTCTTGACCTGTTTAACTTCCTCACCCTCATCGTTTACGATATCTTCAATAATGGTTTCAGGAGCCATTTCTTCAATAAGGATCGTCTGTTCAACTGGCTTTTTGCTTGGCTTCTTAGACTTCTTGGGCGCTTGCTCTTCTTGCTCCTCAAATGAATACGGCTCAGTGATTTCTTCTAGAACATTAATCACATAGTTTTCGACATCTTCGGGCTTCAGCTTTTTCGGTTTCTTAATGAGTTTCTTTTCCTTTGGTAGAACAATTTCTTCCTCAGGCTGGTCTTCAGTTAACTCGACAATAGTTACCTCAGCCAAGGGTTCATCACTAGTTTTGGTTTCAGTGATTTCAAAGATTTGTTCTTTGGGTCCTTGTTT
>JAEIIF010013872.1:0-18925 GCA_018874455.1 Drosophila trapezifrons | reverse complement strand
CTTTTAGACACCTTTTAAAGTGATCTAAAAACCCTAGTGATTTCTGGAGCACCCCAGATAATTACTGTACCAAATAAATATTTTGCTGGTTTAATTAATTTCCAAACTATTTAGAAAGCTTGGCTTCTGACACACTTTATATCCAGAGATCACTTTCAAGTTGACTTTCCTTGCCTTGACTTTCGATCGAAACTCGAACTGTGTCAATTTATGAGCCGATATATATCCCCAATGGAATGCTATTATTTCTTTCCTAATACAAGCTTCCTCTCTCTCTCGCCTGCAGTTCTGCTGCCTCTGCATTCTGTGATTTTTCATTGTGCCAGTCACTCACACTCGCACACACACACACAATCTCGCACACCCTTATTGGAGGTCCTTCAGCTGCCTCTTGTGTGATATTGAGTGCACTTTGTCAAAAGTTATTTTGCAACATTTGCTATTATGCGCTCGATAACAATTTTATAACATTTTTCCCCCCAGCCACCATGCTCCACATCTCGGTTTTTTGCGTTTCGCAATTTATTGTGTTACATATATTATTATTGTGTACTGAAAAATGCATTTTTCATGACATAACAACGACCCGTTTGGCATTGCCATCCCCATTTCCCATTTTCCATGCACTCTTTCTCTCTCTCCAGCGGCAGCGGGCAAAGTTTTTGGGTTGAAAAATGGCTCTTGGCCTGGGAGCCTGGGAGCCTGGGCCTGGGCCTGAGCCTGGGCTTGGGCCTGGGCCTGGGTTACTGGTTTCGGGGTCTTCCCTCGCCACGGCATGCGTATAAATTGTTTGCGACAGTAATTGGAACACAATGTTAAAGCATGAAATTTTAATTTGATTTTCGATCGAGCCCTCCCGAGTTTATATTCAGATAAAAAGCTGCCACCGAGTTGGACCACTTTGAGCGTTTCCGAGCGAGTTGGGAGCTTGGTTAAGTAAAGTTGATAGGATTGAGTGCACAAAAATATGATTGCATGTGTTCTGATGCTGTTTTAACTATTTATTTATTTATTGAGGAGTTTACAGTTACCTGGGTTATTTTAACCCAATAAATTATTTATCCAGCGTTTAAATAAATGCTGAAATCATTCAGGGGGATCATCTATGCTCTTAAGCAATTTATTGTGAATTTATTTGGTTATTTTTATGGCTTCAGTGGAAATAAAAGAACAATTAACCACCGCTTGATTTTTAGGAAATTCGAAAAATTGTGAGAAAAATAAAATAAAATAAGATACAAATTCAGATTTTATAAAATGTTCAGAGCAAATATGTTATGATTTTTATTGGCAATTTGAAAAAGCTTTCTGTTTCCCATTGTGAAATAAGTATTTTATATTAAATAACGCTTCGATTTGCCCCAAGACTTTGACATTCTTGTAGTCCGTCATTTTCTGGGTAAACTTGTCTGCAACTAGTTGTTGACTTCAATTTAGCAGCTTGATTGTTTTTCGACGCTTCTCTGGCTTCCGACCTCCTCGGCCATATGCCGTCGCCTGATGGGGCTTCCATGGCACTCTGGCCTAATCGAATGGCATTCTCTCGCAGTTTCCAGGTAACCCACATGGCAACATGCCAGTTACCTGCTGCTGGCCATTGTCTTGACTCGGCCTGTCTGGCGACTTGACTTGGCATTCAACTGTCTTTGTTTTGGCTTAAAGCTGGCTGGCTTTCTTTGGGTCTTACTGAATCCGCAATACCGGACGATGAATGCAAACTCGCTTCCAATTAATCACAAATCCCTCTCCGAATGAGGCGTAGGAGCTTGTAAGCAGCTCTGGGATATCAATCATTTAGCGGACAGGACACGCTTATCGATTACAATGGAAACCATGCGAGCAGCTCAAAAATTCGATTAAAATCCAGCAGAGAAGGAGGCAAAAGCCGGCGGAAACAATAAAGGCCGCAGCAACGAAATTCGCATCATTAATTTTTGCAGCAAAAATTTATCGCCTATGATTATGCAGGGCGAACCCAACACACAACACACACAACAGAGAAGAGAACAAAACAGAATAGAACAGAACAGAATGTTCGGGCATAAAGCAGACAAAGGAATAATGGGAAATATAGGGAAACCCATTTCTAACTTTGCCGCCATCGGTATCGGAGGAGGGCTCGTTTTTTCGCCTACCAATCATTATTCAATATGTTGACTTTTGTGCTTTCCACATTTGTTTCGCTCCAAGCCACATAAGTCATGTTGTCGGTGGCAAGGCGAAGGGAAAGCTGGGGAAAATGTGGGCCCCCGTCGAAGACAAAGAAAAATTTGTTCAAGTGGCTCGAAGGGTAGGGCGGCGCGTCGATGTGGAAATTGTGATAGTGAAAGGATGGAAAATGTGGGGTTTGGAGGCAAAACGCTCATACACTTTCCCTTGCCCTTCCCCCCGAAACAATGAACTCGGTGGCAACACTGTCGAAGTTGTTTAACTTTGCATTTGTCCCCGACACCTAGCACCCAGCTCCTTTTCGTCCTTTCCCACCCCGGCAGCAGCTTAGCCACCTACAAGTGTCAGCTGTGCCATTGTTTCGAGCATTCGAGGAGCTGAGAGCGGATCCAGGTGCCAATTCCCAGGTGGAAAAATCACTAACCCCCACTGTCCACTTAAAGCTGATTTAAAGAGTTTATTTTTTTGCAGAAAAGCCTCAAAATAAATAGGAATAATCTGTAATAATGGACGGCATTAGATTCACTGTATGTTTGCCCATAGCAAATGCAATTAAAAGTTGGGAAATTAAAAGCAAATACAAGCAGCGAAAAATGAAATTACGCATATTAATTTCCGGCATGAGGAAATGAAAAATTAAGACTCTGTTTATCTTTATTTATTTGCCGCCTCTGCCGGCCACTGGCCACTGGCTTCTGGCATTTCGTTTGCAATCAATAAAGCGACCGCAGATGGATGGCCCACAGTCTCTTACGGACTCATTGTTTTTCCCCCAACCATTCCCGGACAGAAGGTGTCAATTATTGGGGAAGCTTGTCAATGGAGCGATTTTCCTCCTCGGTGAGGAATAAAAATGGCGAGCAGCAAATGAACCGCCCAATGAATGGGATTCAGCTTTCGGTTTTGTAAATTTAATTTGCGTTTGCGTGTTTGCCCGACTGCGCTGGCCTGAGCTGCCCTTCCTTTTGGCCCTCTCTATTGCCTGATGTTTTGCGGTTAACCGAAAATGTTCGCTTGCAACACATTTGCAGTTTTACAAAGCTCAACACGAAATGATTTCGTCTGGTCGCCGCCAAATCTCCCCTGCCCCCAACTCGAATCGTCCTTCTAGGGATCGTTTGCATTGTTGCGGTAAATTGGTAAAATTTACATACCATTGGCTTTTATTGTTTATGTATCGCTGGCTCATCATCATGAGCTGGCCGATGATGGCTTTAAAATTGCAGCTGCAGCAGACCAGATCCATTTCAGTTTTGCTTTTATTTTAATTGGTTTGGCCAGAGCACGCCGGGGAGAATGCCCAGAGTTAAACCCTTATATAATTGGCATTTTCTAATTATTTCACCAGTTTATCAGGTTGTTAGTTTCACACGAATATTGATTTGTTCAGTGGCTTTGAATGAAGTCAAGGGTTATGTCAGTCATTAAAAAGGGTATTAAATGATGTGCTAAGGCTATTAAAGGCGGTTTTAGAAACAATGGCAGCGAGAAACTTGAAATCTTTATAAATAGTTACATAACATACTTTTCTCGTAATAAAATGAAGCATATTAAATCGAATTTAATTGCCTATATTATTAATAGTAATATTTAAGTTATTTTCAAGTACTTTTAACTTTAAGGGCCTTCATCCATTTTAATCCCATATATCTGAGGCCATTTTAAAGCTCTTAAACCAAAGCCCAGTTCACATTTCGACCATAAATAAGGGAAGCACACCGGTTTTTAAGTGTTTCGCCGGCCAAACGTGCGAGAAATGTGAAAATGTGGAGTCCTGGTGGCTGGTGGTGGCCGGCTCCTCCTTCTCCCCAAGGACAGCACCTGCCGTAAATGGTTGTTTTCCCCGATTCCGTTGCCCTGTCCGCCTTTCCCCCGCCATATGTTTGATTTATACGATAAAGAAAAGTCGGTTTCAGGGCTTTTGGCCGGACCTGGGTCAACCTTGGAGCCTCTGTTAACATACAATCGGCTTGTAATAGTTTGTCACTTGGCTGCGTTGTATGCCCTGCATAATGACAGCTGTGCGACATGTCATGGTATCCCAGAAGCAGCTGCAACAACTACAACCACACGGGCGCTGGCCCAGTGGCAACATGCAGAGTCACATATTGATGATGTGCGTCAAATGTCACTGCTGCTGCTGTCAATTTTGCTGGCCACAATGGCGGGGATTCCCCCGATATTGTCACTCCGCTGGCGCGTCCATGGCGTCGTCCGGCATTCAGTATTCTCTATTCAGTATTCCCCAGGGCAGCGGTTACTTCATTTATGTTGCTTAGCTGACCTCTGTTGTTGGTGCTTTAGTCGGGGTTTTTTACCCAGTTAGGTAAACCACTTTATTTTGGGAATTATGTGTGGTTATTAAGTGTGGATTTTTAACAGAATTATTAGACAATGCTGTACTCTCAAATATACTTAAAAAAGGAGACCTAAAGATTATATCTGGTACAGAAATGGTTGATTTGTTAACAAATAAACCGAATTTATGACAGGTTATGATTTATTTTGAAAACCCAATTTGTTATCTATTTTTATTTACATTTATTTAATTTATTTATATTATTTGTGCCTTTTTTATCATCCCATGTCCATGTCCAGGGTATTCCCTAGTCGGGGCAGCCTAATTCCTTTTGAATGGCTTCTGTTTCCATTGTTTTTGCTGCTAATATTGCTGATGTTGTTGCTGATGCTATTGGTGTTGCTGCTATTGCTGCTGCTGTTGCTGTTGCTATTGTTGCTGTTGCTCTTGCTGCTGTGGCTGTTGCTGCTGCTGTTGCTATTGCTGCTGCTGCTGTTGCTCTCTCTCTTGCTGTTGTTGCAGATTCTATTGCTGTTGCAGCTTGCATTGTTGCTGCTGCCGCTGCTGTTGCAGCTTGTTTGACAAATTGATCGCGTGATATGTTTGCCCAATGCTGTGTCATTGTAGTGCTGTGGTGGCGGCCACACTGATGTTGCTGCTGCTGCTGTTGCTGCTGTTGCTGCAGCCACTGTTTGCTGCCGCACAAGCATATTCCGGGCTGCATTAGTTGGCGCTTGAATGCCCCACTGTACACAGTGAACTCCACTGGACTGGACTTCACCCCCTCTTGTACATTTTGTTCTCGAAATTGCTTTCGATGTAAATCGAAACCTTTGTGTCCGTTGTCCGGCAAATAGCAAGCCGGCGCCGTAACAACTCCAAATTGGTAAGCCCTTGTCGGGCCACCGGAAGAATCTGCAGCTCGGAGAACTTTGCCACTGACTTTTGATTGGGCTCACATTCCCCAGGACCCTTGGTTCGGGTCCTCTGTTTTGGCTCTTGCATATGCATAATCAGGGCCCGGGTCGGGGATTGTCGCAGTTATGAGAGGGACTGAGTCCTGGGCGTCCTGGCAACGTCAATTCGTTAACAGCTACGTCAGCTTTGCTGCTAATTTTGTTTGTCCTGTGTCGCCCCCCACACACACACATGGATGGAACACTGTTGGGGAAAAGTATGCGCACGCTTTGTACGGTCCGAGGGGCAGGCACTGTCCCTCCCTCCCGCTCTCGTGAAGCGCCTTTGTTTGCGCTGCACTCCAAACACTGCAGACAAAATTCTGTCGAAAATGTTGCCTGTTGGCTGATGTCTCTATTCTCTCTCTCTCTCGTTTGCCGCCCGTTAATCCGCCTAGCGTTATGCAACAAAGTTTTTGTGGAAAATTAATTAATTTCATGTGCAAACAGTTGTTAGATTTTTACCTTTCACACAGGTAGCCGACGGCGTAGCCAGGCTACTGTTTAATTGGCTTAAACCCTTTACCTTGGCCCGTGCTCTCCATTCTAATTAAATCGTACGCTTCTGTTCCCTTTTGCAGATCCCTCAACAAATAGTACCCATGTGCCAATCTGAAAGCTGAGCTGAGCTTCGGACAAGGAAAATCCATACCAACGAATTCCGGGACAAGTGATGAAGTCATGAGACCGACATTCGATCGACGCCTCTGGATATTATTGTTCATTATTTCAGTACAATGTAAGTAGCCGGCATAAAAAAACTAAACCAACCCACGCACATATGCTGCTTCTTTTTAACGCCACCGGATTGGGGCAGCAGAATGGGGAAATGAATGGGCCAAGTGGCCTCAGCAGGCCAAGCAGCTCATATATTGCCGGGGCAGAAAGAATGGACCACTTTGTATGCCGGCAACGTGTGAAAAATAGTTCACAGATAATCGCAGTCAGGCAGGTCACATTATTTATGCGCCAGCACACATCCTGGCCCTCGTCCACAGCCACATCCTTGGGATCCGCTCCTCCTCAGCTTGATATTCTATGCCACATGCAGCAAACAAAGCCATTTCTTTTATTTGATGTGCGTTTTTGGGCCAGGGTGGCGGGTCAAGAGCGTAGGAAGCAAGCCGAGGAAAGCTGACCCTGGGCGTTTTCTGGCTTCCTACGGGCAACCAAAAACAGGTCCTGCATATCAATGGCAATGGTCTGTAAATAAGCTAAATTCATCCCCGGCTCCCTACGTTTGACCCGCTTTAATGCAATGAGTAATATGCGATTGTCAATGTCTATTAGGTCCACGCGGCGTATGAGTAATATGCGACGTTGTGATTCCTGCACATATTTGGTTTTTATTGGAGGAAATAAATTTGGTTTTGTATATGAAAAACTGCTAGAAAAGCAATTACAGTTGCTATCTATTAATAAGGAATATTGTCCATTATGTCCCCGTGACGTATGAGTAATATGCGCAGAATTAAGTGAATAGGTTTCCTGATGAAGCTTAAATATGTGTATTATATTTTAAACAAGCAACATGAAGACAGCAATTTAATTATTATCCCCCCCTGATAAATTTCCAACCAGCTGTCGCAGGCGATACAACTTTTATTAAACATTCTCAACCTTTCACAACTCCATTCAACGTGGGGTCACTTCAAGGTTGCAATCTGGTCCAAAACCAAGCGGGAGTGGAAATTCAAGCACTCAGGAAAAACCTCACTCTGCTGGAAATGCGAGGCAAATGCCCGACATATTCCCCGACAGACGCACAGAGCGAACGGAAACGGAAATGCGCGTTCAAGAATTTTAATCTGCATGCGCAATTTCGCGTGTGAGCTGTATGCCAAAAATGGCGCGCACATGTCGGCCAACTGGCGACTGTGGCACCAACGCCATCACCCCCGACCACCCCCCGACCCCTGTGGACTTCCCCTAGGATCCCGGCATGCCCCACTGCGGTGCGCCTTGGAATTTCACGCGTTTATTTGCAAAGATTACGAAATGCGACCGGCTCCCGCTAAAGTTTTGTATGCGTTTCCTGCGAGCTGCCGGCGCTGCCTTTTCCTTCTTGTGTGTCTGTAAGCGTGGGTTTTCCTTCCCCGATTTTCCCCCCTTCCTTTCCCCCCTTCCATCTCTCTACCGTTTTTTGCTCTGTTTGCTTGTCCGTCCGTCCGCTCCGCTGACTTGTTATGCATGCAAAAAGTCTGTGGCAAATACACAGACCCGCCTTCAACCCCAGCCCCAACTCCCGCCAGATGGGAGTGACATGCAAAATATTTTTGCATAAAAATGTTTGCCCACCAACACGAAGTGGAGCGGAGCCGGAGCCGGAGTCGGAGCCAGAGCAGGAGTCCTTGCCGCATTCTGGCAGCTGCATCTTCCCCTTACTTTGATGTGTGCCCGGGCCGGGGAGAAAATGTTAAATTTTAAAGCATTTCAATTTCGCATTTTTGACACACGCAAGTTGAGCATGAAATTTCCTAGATATAACGTTCGAAATTCGTCTCCTGGCATTTTACCTTGCTTGGTGCTTGGTGCAGGGCGATTTTACCGAATATCCTTCCACTCTGGGACTTAATGTCCGGCATTTTATCTCTTGTATTTAAGCGTGGTGCGTTTGCTACGTGCCGGCCATGCCAAAGGACGTTTTCTGGACTCCCTTCGCTCCTGCCAACTCGATGGTAATGCATAATGCGAGGCGACAGCGGCGACGGAGCATATTTCATATTTAATAAAGTGAGGAAGCGCTTCGGCAGGGGTCGCATTTTATTAGGGGGCGAGGCTCTGATGAAATCAGATGGTGATCCGCCGCATTCCGTGGATTATTGAAGTGTTTCATGGGCACTTTGTAGGTTATTAGTCGTCGCCCATGTTGTTTTATGGTCACTTTTATTCCCTTATGAAATCTGGGAGCGACTGTACGTCGCTGGATCTCCGCATTTTACTATCTAAGTCCTCTTCTACAAAGTCTGAGAGAATTCCTTCAACTTTGTTGAGATATTTGATTAACATTCCTTTCGAGGGATGTGTTCAGAGGATAATCTTTTTGGGAATTCTTTTAATTTAAAGCCAACACAAAGTAAGAGAGATCAGTGGAAATATAACTTATTTCTGTTTTCCTAGGAAAAACTTATATAAAATCCTTTCAGATATATTTAAAGAGTTTTCCTTAAACAGTTCTACTTCAAAATATCTTACATAAATCATCTTAAAGCTTGCTTTTGTAGGTTAATGTAAGTAAAGTCAATTTTTGCGGCTCCAAATTTTCAAGAACAGTAAGTATTCCCTGCCCTACAAATCGGGAAGACAACGGAGGAGCAGAGCTCTTGAGATTCTTGAAACTGCGGCACTGATGTTGATGATGAGGACGGAGGATAGGGGATGGAGGATGGAGCTGCAGAGTCGGCGACTTAGTTAGCCACTTTTCTTTCATAGAAAATGCGCCTTTTGTGCCTCAAGTGGCTGGCGCCCCCGACTTTTGTCTACCCGCCGGCCGGGACCGCCTCCTTGATCCCCTTCCCCCCCGTGGCACAAAGATCCGATGGAAAGAAAAATAGAGCTGGCTGCAAGTTTATTTTAAAACTCGACTTTTGTGCGCTCAAGTTTACTTTTGTGGGGAATTACTTTTCGGTTATTTTTGTGGCCCAGTCATCGCCTGTTCTCCCCGGCTGCCGAGTATCTCTTTGCTGATTGTCTTGTTGCTCTGGTGTCGATGCACACAAACTGCACTGCGGTGGCGGCTTCTCGGGGATTGGGCTGGGCTTTGGCATGGGTTTGGGTTAGGGTTTGGGCTTGGGTTGGAGGCCAAGTCACCATCCAGCCTGCCTGGCCGGTCCAGTTCGACGCGGAGTTTATTATGTGCGCCCGTTGAAGTCGATGTGCTTGCGCAAAATGCAATTATTAAAAGTTTCACAAGTCGCCCGCTCCTTATGCATTTATTTTCCTTTCTCCGCCGCCTTTGTGGAGCTCTGAAAATTATAGCTGGCGCCATTTTGCTGTCCATAGTTTTCGTCTTAACCTTCTGAGCTGTCATTTTTTTTCGGTTCTTTGTTTCTTTTGCTGTTAAACATGGCATAGCAAATGTAGTCCATTGAAAAGTTTCCCGTAAAAGTTCGCCCTAAAAGTTTTCGTTAAAGACTCGGGCGAAAAAAAAAGAAGAAGAACTGGTAGCACAGCTCTTTAAGCCGTGTTGTTTTAGCCGGAAATGTGAAGGGCCCGCGGTGCGCGTGGCCAAAAATACCAGAAAAGCGGAAACGCAGCTAACAATAAGAGCCCGAAAAGGGCAGAAAACGCGAACTTCCGTTTAAAATTTCCTAACATTTCAAGCGCCTGGGAACTTCCCCAGCGATTCCGCAAAAACACCACCGTGTGGTCAACACGTAACAGACGCCGCTGCCGGGCTTCCCATCCACTCTTCCTGTCCAGACCGACAAAAATTGGCCGCACAGTAAATTGCACACCTGGGAATTAATGCGCCGGCCGGCCACTCGAAAGGAGTTTTCCGAAGCCCGAGTGCGAGTGCTCTGGAAAATGGGAAATGGGAGCAGCGGCGCATTGCCACACAAAGGTGTGAAGGCCGTAAGCGCTGCAACCTGCAGTTGCAGACAAATGCAAAGTCAAATGCTTTTCACAGACAGACGGGAAGTCCGTCCAAAGTTGTTGCCAGTTGTTGGTTAACGCCTGAGGGCCCTGTCTTCTTTTGGCCCAAAACGGGGACAGTGGGCCAAAGAAGTCAGTTTTCTATTGTAAAATATTTGAAATTTATTTGAATATTTGAACTCATAATGGAATACAAAAAAAAAAAAGATTGTACTTGAAGCCGAGTATAAAAGATAAAGGGGAAATATCAGTAATATTTGTTTAAAAATGTTGTAAATAATATTTGAAAGATTAAATGGAAGAATAATGATAGAATCATATTAAACACTTATTATTTTATGGTTTTATAATCTTTTTTCTATCAAAATTAACCTTTGAAAGCTTTTAAATTACAGTTTTTATAATAAATATTCCAAACTAAGCTTAAATTGTTCTAGAATTCTTCTATTATAAAAAATACCCTTAGTTATCTAAAAGATCCTAGTTAAAAACACTAAGATCCCCCAATTAATATTGATCTTATCACCTTTGCTATATAAATAGGATTTTAAAAACCTATAAAATATATAACACACTCAATAAGAACTCAAGCACGATAATAATTATAAAAAGATTTAAAATAAGTTCACATTAACCCTTATTTAATGTTTTCCTTTGTGCGGCGGCTCAACATTCACACTGGCCATAAATAAAACATCCTTTTAAGGCCGGCATGTGTGCAGACTTTATTGACCAACTGTATATCGTACAATTCCTTCTGCTTTTCGACTTCTTTCCATTTTTTTTTCCGCCTTTTTCGGGCTCAGACAAAGTTGCCGTCCCATCCGCTCGGCTTTTCTTTCGCTCGCCCTTTGCTGGTAAAAGCAAGTGAAAATAAATTAAGTGGAAGTAAGTCGTAACGAAGTGATACATAATTCTTTGTACTTTTTTTTGTATTTTATTTTTGGCTGCTCCTTCGTCCTGCTGCTCCTTGGCGCCGCTTTCTTTGTATGCTTTAACAATTGAGTGCAAGTTTTGGTGGAAGGAAAATTGATTCGCTTTAAGGCAGGCATTTGGCCAAGGACCCAGCAGCTTCAAGGATGTTAATTAGTGGAACTATTAGCTCGGCAGCTCGGGCTTTAACCTAGCTCGGTGAAACTTTGGGGAAACCCACGAAAAGTCCAGTGGATTTTCACCCCACACCCCGAAGAGCGGTAACCTAATATAGCGTAATTTGGCTTTAATGACCAGGCCGGGTAATCCGAGGAGCTCCTCGGAGCGCTCCACTTGCCGTCTAAACAGCCTAAATAACTTAATATCAACCTGAAACGCCGTGATTGAGAGGCGACGCCTTGGCCGCCGTATTTCGGGCTGCCGTTTCCAGCTTATTGCTACTTAACTAAGCCAACGATATCATTTTATTACATGGCTCTCTTGGCCGGGACTGCCAACCTGCTTTTCACTTTCCCCGGCATCGTGGCTTTAACAGGACGACCTCTCACCTTACAGCTCTGCTGCTCCCATCCTCCCCCTTCTGGTCTTCCTTCCCTTCCTCGCTCTCGGAGGCCATTAACGTGTTTCGTTTCATTTAACTTTTACGCTCTGCTACCCCCCGGAGTCGCCTCCCAGAAGCCCTGCTATTTAGCCGGGACTCCGGCCGGAGGTTGCCCCTTCCCTGTGGATGCGAAACTTTTACCTGCTGCACGCTTGACCCAACAAAGGCGGGCGGTGACAGGGGAGCGGGATGTCCTGTGGGTGGCTCTAACAGCGTTAGATGTGACCTTCGGCGCTGACAGCAGCCGTCATTAACCTTTCATGACGAGGTAGCAGTGGGAGTGGAGGTGGGAGCAGGAGCAGGAGCAGGAGCCTCAGCTGGAGTCGTGGTGGTGTCCTGTGAACAATCAAGCGGAACAGGTGGACCAGGGCAGGGCAGGAGTGCAGCCGCCGGAAGTTGACAACAACGGAGTGGCAAAAATCGGGGCAACAACCAAAGTGAAACCGAAACTTTGCTCGAGTGTTCGAGACAATGTAACGTCGCTTTCCCCCTGTTCCCCCCTGTTGAACTTTGACTGTTTCCGAGCTCCTTGCTGGCGTCTGGCGACCGTGTAGTGACCCAGTTTTTCGGGTCCCTATTCCGGCGACATCTACGGCATTTTTGTTTAACTAACCGCATGCCACGCCCACGTGACCGCAGCTGCATATAATTTGGCAACCGCATTCGCCTGGCTGCCTGGCTGGCTGCCTCGCTGGCTGCCTTGCATTTGGCATTTGGCGTTTCACATTTCGCATTTTGCATTTTGCGACTCGCGTTTCGCCTTCCGCATTTGGCGGGTGAAATGTGTTTGCCAAACGAATTTGCGACGACAAGCCAAATAGCGAAATTGGGGACACCGAAAATATATGCAGCATGTTTGCCAGGACAGAACATTACGGAGCGGAGCGGGCCAAATAGATGAACTGCCAGCAGAAACGGGCAGGTCCCAAGGTCGCATATAGCGGAAATGCTTTAATATGGCGACGCTTTTATGTCGCCAGCAATGCCATACATACTTATGTGGGAGTACACTGGGGAAAAGGGGTCGAATACATGGTATTTACATCGAGGAAAGCACATCATATAACACCTTTCAAAAAAAGTATACATCTTTCCCCTTAAATAATGTCTAAATATTATTATTATTCTCATAACTTCATACTTCATGTATTTTGCCATTCAGAAATAAATTATATCCCCAACTTGACCCCCATTACGTATATTTTCCTCAGTGCAATGTCCTCAGAAAACCCAAGGCCGCCTGGTCTGCACTTAGCATCGCATTCGGATGCAATCCTTACGGGAAAATCAATAGCCATCGCTTAGTGCCACGTGTATGGGGCGTTGTGACGTGTGAAGGGGCGTGTGGCCAGGACTCAAGCTGAAGCCCACACCCAAGCCGAAACCCTTGTGCCATTCAGACAGTCAGCCAGGACAACTGTCGCTACATAATCATACACGTAATCATGATGAAGCAGCGACGGTGACGACAATGTCGACTGACTGCCCTCGAGTGTTTTATCCTTGACAAATCCTTGTGCAACAATCAGCAGCAGCAACAGCAGCAGTAGCAACAGCAACAGTAGCAGCAGAAACAGCAACAGCCACAGCAACAGCAAAAAAAAAAAAAGGTAGGAACCTTGTGGAAATGTTACAAGAGCAACGGAGATGGAGATGGCTTTGCGGAAAAGCGGGGCCACAATAGTTGACAATGGCAAATGCACAGCAAAATGTCTAAATGAGGCCGAGGCTGGGGAATGACTCAACTTGGCTCGGTGACTGACTGAGCAAACTCCACTCGTTAAGCTACCATCGCCCCTTTTGGCCACCTTGCCTTAACCACGGGTGCTAACCGCAAATCGAGGCCTGAAGACGGACTCCCCTTGCCTTCCACAGGCCTTGGCATGATGGATGACAATAAACAAGACAAGCGGGCACAATTGTTTGTCGGTTCCTCCACTCCTCCTAGTCTGTACTTGGCGGCTCCGACAGCATTTCCTCGGCCACACAATAGTTGCGCTTATCCGGCTGGAGACGAAGCCAAAGTATTTAACGGCTTTCTTCCCTCCAGCTTTAATGGCTTAGCGCTGGAAAAGAACGCTTCCTGGTAAACCGGACTTAAACAGCATTTTTAAAATTTATTTAGAACAAATGTCAATAGGCTTGTTATTCATATGGGGCGCTTTCTGATGAAGTTACCCGGAACTATAGCTCGAGCCCACTCAATCGTCGTTGGTGCAGTCATTCATCGAAACTGGAGCCGTACCTCTTGTCTGTCCTACAAATTCGTTACACTTTTTCGTAGAATCGGCTTCCTCAAATTCCTTTTTAACCCTTGCCTGTTCACACTGCTTTCTGAGCTTCGCTTCTTCGCATAGCTTCTTGATCTTGGCCAATTGGGATTCTTTCTTCAGAGCTACTGCTTCTGCTTTCTGCTTACACTCGGCCTCGAGTTCCTCACGATGCTTCTTGCATTTTTTCTTGATTTCTTCAAGAAGCCGCTTGAGCTCGGCTGTTTCTTGGGATATCTTCTTGTCGGCAAAGCTCATCGGGTTGGTCTCATCATTGGACTGCAACTTGGCAACTTCTTCGGCGGCGTTCTCCTTGGCGCAGAGCTTTTTCTCGGCGTGAAAGGCGCAGACCTTCTGGACGCCAGCCAACATGCACTTGAGGATGTTATCTGTGGGCATAGCCTCGTCGTTGCCTTTTGAGATCTTGAGGTCCTCGCAGAGGGACTTGAATTGCTCCTTCTCGCACTCATTGATCTTGGAGTTCTGCATGCTGGCTTGCTTCAGCTTGTCAACAGCTTCATCGAGATTCGGGGTGCAGAGCTCCTGACTCTCAGGAGAGGCCTTAGCTTCCGCCTCCTTTTGCTGATTCTCGCACTCATTGATCGTAGAGTTCTGCATGCTGACTTGCTTCAGCTCGTCAAAGGCTTGATCGAGATTCGGGGTCCTGGGCTCCTGGCTCTCCGGAGAGGCCTTAGCTTCCGCCTCCTTTTGCTTCATTGCCAGCAAATGCTTTCGCTTCCTGGTGATCCTGTTGCTTTTGGGAGGAACTGGCGGCTTCGGTGAGGGCTCAGTAACCGAGCAGCTCTCCCTCTGGACATTTTTGCAGAACGTTCGCTCTTGGTTGAGGTTTACTGGATCGGGATGAGGGAATCTCAGCTGCGAAAGGCACAGCAGACAGCCCTTTACCTTGTCCCAGGACACAGATATCCGGAACTTACGCCTTCCGCGTAAGAAAGTAGAGATCGAGCAGGTCGCACACGGGTTATCATCGCATTTCTCCTCGGCCTTCAGTTCCTTGCACTTCTTGTCCTCCAGGAACTTTCGCCTCTTCGTTATCCTGATCTTGGGACAGGCTGGCTCTAGGCATGGCATTTCCTTTGGCTGATCTCCCTCGATCCACGGCTTCTTCTTGTAATCATTGCAATCTTTCTTCTTCTTCTGCGCCTTAGCCTCACTTCCATCATCCTCGGAATTCATGCTGAACCTCCTTTGATGATAAATGGAAAGCAGGTGCAGGTTCATGTTGGATTTCAGGAGCAGCTGGTTCCATCGGGGCTGTCTGAGGTGGCACACCACGGATCGCGTGAGCTGGCGCCCCACTGAAGCCATTTTTAGAAAATATAAATTTTTCAGGCTTAAAACATTTAATTTTGGAATCTTTAGGCAAAGTTGGAGCTCGAGAAACTGAGACTACAAGCTGTGTAGCCTTGTTTCTGTGAATGAATTTGTATTTTTCAAAAGCTAATGCCAAATCTGTAACATGGCCAAATAGATAAACGATAAGTTGGCCACACTATTAGAACAGTGGCTCTCTCGACAGAGGGAGGAGCTGTACCTATCTCTTAAGAGAGAGCGCCAGAGAGCTGCCTACGTGCAGCGAAGTACAGTTGCGATCGAATCATAAGCCGAAGATGAAGACAAAAACTAATAAAGAAGACTTGTTCATTCCTGATACAGACCCCTCGAACTTTCGATTAAAATAACAGAGTTTAAATTGGCTTGAAACTGCCATCATATATCTTGAGAGTACCAAGTTCTGTAACCACAGAACTCTGGCCCAGCAGCGACTCTGATTTTCTTTGGGACCTTCCTGCCTGCCTGGAACCTGGCAGCTGGCGGACATAATAAAGCAATTAAAGTTTCCCATTTTTCGCCCGCACACATCAAGCGGCAATGAAATGAGCATTTCCCCGTCCGTCCGTCCGTCCGTCCGTCGGTACACCTGTGCGCAATTAAAATGTAAACGTGTCAAACACATGCCAGACTCGGCTCGGGCCGAGCTTTCGCTTAAAAATGAACAGCGACAATGCCGAACAAGTTGCAGAAATTAATGACAACATAAAGGAATTTAAATACGCAATGAGTGCGGCGGTGGGCAGGAGGGGGTCAGAGGTGAGAGCGGGGCACACTCGTACTCGTAATTGCGGCGCAAGTTTGTTGTGTGTGGGAGTGAGTGTGTCGGCGCACAAAGTTAAAGCACACTTATGTGAGACAGTGTTGCCGTGTTGCCAGTTGGGCAGGCAGGAGGCCAACTCCGGCTCGAACTCGAACTCACCTGCCTGTCTGTCTGTCGTCTGCTGTTGTCTGCTTGGCGGCGCATGAAGTGAAAATTAATTTCTAAATGCGGGAAATTAACAAATTACAAACAGCGCAATGAGGGGCGTTGATGGGCTGCCGTCTGGCAGGCGGAAGTAGACATGCCATAATTCACCACGCACACACACACACGTGGAGGAGCAACTTCCTCTCGGGGGAGGGCAAGACAAGGCAAGGTGTTGAAGCACAGCTGGTGTGGCGCATTGTCTTGGCTGGGGCCCGGGGGTATAGCCCACTCCCATTGCCGCATACTTCTGGCCACACTTCAACTCAGAAACACTCCCGTTCCGTCGCACCTTCACTTGACAGTTGACAGGTTTGCTAATTTGAAGCAGCCCACCGCCGAAAATGAAGTTAGCGTCTGTCAGCGTCTTGCCAGGTGATAACGCTATTCGCAGCCCCAACCCGGAACCCGGACCCGGAACCGCTCGCAACCCCTTCGCAGTCACACCTTCGGCAGCCACAGACGCGCTGCGGTCGCGCTTTTAACATTTAATTAAGTTGTGCTCGATTTTATGTTCGACAAAATTGTTTGTCTGCCGCTCCGCCTCTGGGAACTGGGAGGTGGGAGCTGGGAACTGGGAGCTGGGGGGAGGTGTGTAAGTATGTCGTGGTTGCGGCTCCGCTGCGTTGTTGTCATTGCTGAGGTTTGTGCAAAGATTGGAAAATTGTCGACGCCGGAAGAGGGCTGCACACTTGTTTCCGCGAACGCCATTATTGAGTGTCCCGACCATACGCAGTTCACAAAGCATTGCCTACTTTTTGGCAGCTGCGTGTAGGTAGTATTATGGAGAACTAAACATTCTTCCAATGGTTTGAAGTAGGCCTTTTAAATGAACTATATCAGAGTATGCTTTCCGTTTTCAACTATGCACACAAGCCTCATTCTTTTACCTTTGACTATGGCTTGTGTACATTTAGTTACACCGAAATTTTAGGCAAAATTATAACTTTTTAACTCGGCCTGATCCAAACTTGAATTTTTCTCAAACAAAATTTTAGTTTATTTTACTTTTTAATACTATACATAAAGTCGTGGGGACTTTCGCGACGTTTTATTGATAAAGAGATGTGCTCCCGGCTTACGCGTGGCATTCTGACGCGGCTGCCGCATCCCCAGACCCTCCATGTGGGCCTGGCCAAGATACGGATGCGCTACTATGGCGATCATCCGTCGGAAATGGACTGCGCCACGTTCAAGGCCTACAGAGAGCAGATAGCTCAGGCCTTACGCAAGCGCAAGGAGGCCAAGAAGAAGGCCAGCGCAGCCAAGCAGGTCAAGAAGGATGCGGAACGGCTGAAGAAACAGCTGAACAAGTGCATTGAGCTCAAGACGAAGAGTTTGAAGCAGCGCTCCGAGTGTATGTCTAAGGACGAGCAGGGGGCCATGGGGGAGACGATGGACTGCGAGATGGAGGGCATCAAGTCGACTTGCCTGAAGCAGGTGCTGAGAGGGTACTGCAAGGAGCAGTACATGAAGCGACGCGTTGAAAGCCTGATTAAGGAGAAGCATATCAAGGACATGGTTAAGAAGTGTGCGAAGCAGAAGAAGGGTGAGAAGAAAGAAGAGGAAAACTCGGGAGATAAATGCAAAGATCAGCAGGCCCAGGAGGCGCATGAAAAACAGGCGGCCGTCAAACAGAAGTGTGAGGAGAAGGAGCACCTTGATAAGTGCATGGTTGAGATCACCAAGCTTCTGAAACAAGAAATAGGGATGGATGAAGATTCGAAATGTAAGGAGGCTGAGAGCAAAGACAAATGCGGAGGAAAATCCAAGGATTCAGATAAGGGTAAAGCCAAGGGAGATAAAGGCAAGTCCAAGGGGACAGCTTGTGGGGGGGACAAAAAGAAAGCTGATTCAGAAAAGAAAAAAGGAAAATCTGATTCTAAGGAGACATGCAAAGAACCCCCCAAAGCTGATAAGCCAAAGGCCAAAGCCGATAAGGATTGTGAGCCCAAAGAAAAATCTAAATCAAAGAAACCAAAAGAAAAAGATTCCAAAGCTGATAAGTGCGAGCCAAAAGGAAAATCAACAGGCTCCGACAAAAAGAAAGAAGACTCAAAGCAGAAGAAGGGTAAGGATTGCGATAAGAAAGTAGAATCGAAACCCAAAAAGTGCGCAGAGGGAAAAGGTGAGAAATCCGAGAAGAAAGATGAAGAATCCTCGCCACCTATGTCGCCATTTGCGCAAAAGATGGAGAAGTGTTATTGCGAAGAATTGGAGAATATTTCCCAGGCCCTAAAGGGGATGAGCCCGAAGGAGAAGAAAGAGCTTGCCAGCATGCAGGACTGCCTTCAGGGGGAGATTAAGCAGAGATGTCGCAAGAAGGTCATCAAGGAAATGTGTGATGATATCAGGGGAAAGCCAGAGCCCAAGGAAGATAAGTGCAAGGATCAGTCTGACGCCCAAAAGAAGCCCTCAGAACCGATTGAAGTGTGCGTCCAGGATAGGTGGAAAGCGGTTTGTCCCTTAATCCAGGACTTGGCCGAAAAGCATGATATGGACTTCGCCGAAGCATCCTCTGAAGTGAAAAAGCTAATTCAGAAGACTTGTAAAGAAGACGTTAAACAAGAACAGGATGAAGATAAGCAAGTTACGGAAAAGTGCAAGGCCGAAGCATTTGCAAAACTGTGCAAGGAAATGAAAGAGGCGAGGAAACGAGACGACGAGGAGCTGAAAAAAAGGCGCGCAGAGGAAGAGCGAAGAAAGAAATGCGAAGAGGAAAGAAAGAAAAAGGAAGAGGAAGAAATGAAAAAGAAAAAGGAAGAGGCAGAGCAAAAGCAG
>JAEIIF010013823.1:0-27822 GCA_018874455.1 Drosophila trapezifrons | reverse complement strand
AACACCTGAGCTGATAACGCCTTCGATAGCTCAGTTGGTAGAGCGGTGGACTGTAGAAGTGTTCAGATTGCTATAGCAGGCATCCATAGGTCGCTGGTTCAAATCCGGCTCGAAGGATTTATTTTTTTTATTTAAGAATAATGTATTTTCAACTAAATTTAGTTTAATCGAAAGCTTTCATTATTAACTCACTGTGTTTCTTCAATTAAATACCATATTTTGTCAACTTTCTAAGAAGCTTTGAGCAAGTTCCTTGAACTTTATAATATAATCCCCACCCTTTAATTCCAATAAATAAACAGAAGAGCATAATTTTTTTAATAAATTGTTTTTCTTTTATATTTTCCATCTTTCTTTTTCCTCATCGCTCCCGCATTATCATCGTCGTCGTCTTCTTCAAAAATATGCTTTGTTTTAAATAAATAAAATAATAAAATTTATATGAAAAGTTACATATACAAATCGTGCTCTGCAACATCAGGCACGAAGCGATATTTTCATTTCCTCGAGTTTTCTTTTTTTATGGGGTTTTCTTCAGTTTTCTTTCGTCACTATTAATTTATCCAACATGCTGAGCTTAACGGTTAGGCTTACGTGGCTAGATTAATTAACGTTTACGGGTTTATTCGAGCTTAGCTTAGAACGCATAACGATGTAAATAGTTATTCATATATTTATAGAGCATACGTTTTAGTTCAGAAAGGTTCTTTCCTTCTATTTGTTTATACAGTTACAGTTACGTTTAGTTGAATTCGGAACGATCTTTAAATACCATTTCGTTTGTGTGTGCTTATGGATGAGTGTGTGTTCGCGCGTGTGTTTGTGTGTGTATTTAGTACATATACAAGAGAGTTACATATGCCATAACTGATAGTTCCTAGATATTTCAAGTCATTATTCATCGATTATACTCGTTAACTAGCTAATTTACAATGGATTGCTTTATAAAATTATTAACAAAAAAACGTCTAGTCGAAGAGTTCTCCTTTCCATATATGCATATGCATGCATACATGCATATGTATATACATATACGTACAGCAGAGCTGCTCACTCGCAGTCTCCGAGGTGCTGGAGTCACTCGGCTTTTTGCACGAGGCTTGCCGAAGCTTACCGACCCCTGGGGGCGCGCTGCGAGCAGCTCTGACACACATAAATACCAGTGTATTCGCGTAGATATAGTAGTTTAATATATATTAGCATTTCTATACAATTTGTTCAATTGGTCTCCTCTCTCTTCCGAAATCTTCGCTTCCTCTCCAGCAGCTCACGGGACGGGACACGAGGGTGTCCGATTGGAGGAGGACATGGCATGGCGGCTATATACAGTGGTCTCTGCGCTCGCTCTGCTCCAGGGGATTCCCCAGCCTGGCTGGGGAAGGCGAACAGAGGCAGCTCCCAAGGTCGACGGAGGGTGGGGTGGTGGTGGTGGTGGTGGTGGTGGTTTGTGGGCGTGGCTTGTGGCTTGTGGGCGTGGCTGCAGCCGGATACATACGATTAAAGTCTAACGATTTACACTTAAAATTCAAATATTCAGTCCATTTTGTTTGCGTTGTGTTTAAAGCATTGACGGCTTGGAACCAAACAGCATTTGATGCTCTCTCGCTCGCTTCTCGATCTCCGATTTCCGATCTCCGATCTCCGATCTCCTATCCGCGATCTCCGATCTCCATCTGCACTCCGGGCTATAGAATCTCGAATCTATCGACAGCCACAGCCCACCACGGTCATCTCCTGGTAGTTCTTCAGCACCACCGTACTTTGGTCATTGAGATAGAGCATGGCCACGCTGTCCAGTTGCGTGGGCACGCAGCAGGCCTTCGGCACCTTGCCGGGATTCAAATTGTTGACCAGCGTCTGGACCACGGCATGGTTCGTGGAGTTCAGGTGGTCGGCCAGCGGGAACGGGCACTTCCCGTGGCAGTAGTACGCGTCGTAGCCCAGCGGCGCCACAATCCAATCGTCCCAGCCCACGTCCGAGAAGTCCACGTACAGCGAGTGCCGCCGGCAGGTGTCGTCGTGGTTCTTGCGTCGACGCTGGTGTCGCCTATTCCTTCCGCCGCCGGATCCGCCCTTGCCGGAACCACCCTCCCCGCCCCCACGCTCGGACACGTCCCGGATGGAGCGCGCCTTGTGCCGCCCATCGTCCGTGTAGGTGAACAGGAGCGGCTGCTTGTGCTGCCAGCGCTCGTGCTCCTCGTCCGCACTGCGCCGCAGCCGCACATGATGGTGCGGCGCCGGCTTCAGGGAGCGAGCGGTGCGCACCTCCACCAGGAGTCCGTAGTTGCGCTGCGGCTCCGCCAGCCACCGGTCCACGGCCGGCTGGACGTCCAGGCTCACCGTCTCCGTGCTGTTCAGCCGGACCGTCTTGGTGTCCAGCAGCAGGTAGCTCGGCTCCCGCTGGCCCCGGAGCCCCACCCGCGTGATGTCATAGACGAGCACCTGGTAGCGCGTCCTATTCACCGCCGCCGCCGACGACGCCGTCCTGGCCACCATCTGTGGGCTGAGTGCGTCGCGGGTCAGCTGCAACTCCGCCGCCTTCAGCTTCTCCTCGGCGGGAATGCTCTTCACGTCGAAGTGCAGGCGAAACCGATGGTGGTGCGGAAACCGATCGTCGATTTTACTATCTGCAAGGATAAAAGGAGAAATGCAAAGTAGGGCCATGAGTTGAGGATATCTTTAAAAGTAAATATAAATAAATCTATTTAAACTATTTATAAGAATAGAAACCCTTTTCTAAATACATTTCTCCTATGACCTTTCTCTTAAGATTCAAACTCTTTAAAGGAACATAATACCTAATATCTAAAAATCCCACCTCAAAGGTCATCTGTATATAATCTCCACAAGAGAACTTAAAAAACGAATTGAGTTTTTTGTACAGTCAGTGCTTCCAGCTGTCCATTTTATGGCTTCGCGATTGGGATCCGGCGAATTAAGCCGGACTATCCGCCAGATCAAGTGCATGAGCCCTGCTCGATCGGTGGGGTTATGGGACGAGCAGATGAGCAGGGCGTTGTCTACCTGGGCAGACTGGTAAGTACCTCCTGCTTAAGGACTCGAGCGTGCAATACAATCCGGGGACAAAGAAGGTCGAAATCGCACGTTCCAGTTGTCCAGCCAGCCGCCTTTTTACGACTGGCGCCTGCGCTAAAGACCTGGCCCACCCCGGCCTACCTTTTCGGATCTGATCTGTCTATATCTGGTCTGTGCCTGGCCTGGCCTACCATATCCTATCCTATCCGGCAAGGTGCAAACTCTGCACGCTTGCCGAAAAATCTTAATTTGAATCGCCGCCGCCGCCGCCGCTGCCGCCGCTCTCAAGTGCCTCCGCACAAAGGGAAGCGACGAGTCGTAAATTCTTTTGGGAAGCAAAGAGTCCCGATGCCGGTCCCAGGACCAGCACAGATGCGGCCCAAAAGTGGCCAAAACTCGACTCGGCTTAGACACTTGGCTTTAGACACTTGTGTGCCGTGTGTTGGTTCAGCCGATGGTTGTTGCTCGGTTACCTGCTCTAACTGCTTTATTGTTCGACCCTCTAATCCTGCGGAAAATAATGCGAAATACGCTTTAATAATAATTGTTATTTTTACAAATACAATATAAATGCCATTTAGCGCATGCGCTAAGCGATCCTGGTGTAATTCTCAGGAATATTTTCAAGGTCACCGCCGGGCCCACGTTGGCGGGCCAGGACAGGTAAAGGGACACTCGTGTGTCCCTTCGCCATCGCCTGCGGTGGTTCATTTTGGAAAGCCGCGGAATTTCCGCGTGATTTCACAGCGCTTGCGTGAATGATACAGGTAAGGATATCGGGATCCGAGGACCAGGTATGCAAATCGTTTAGATGAAACGGAATTTCAGGGAAAATCCAAAGCGCTCTTCATTCGCATTTTGGTGGCGGAAAGTACGCGTTGCGATGAGTGGGAATATAGAAGTATATATTTTTAGGGGGAATGCAAATCGAAGCCTTTTGGAAGCAGGTGGAAAGACCAGGTAAGTTAAGGGATTGCAAATGGATCCGATTATTGGTTGGCTTCGATTTATTGGAACTTCTTTTACAGATAGGATGTTTTCTTGATAAACTACTATGATTTCTTTATTTTAAACGGGATTTATGTGATTTACTAATTTAATGTAAGAGTCTGTACTGCCTAGGAAATCACAAATTTATATAAGACAGCTAAAGAATTATTATAACTACCTAACTACGATTTATTGAATATTATAATAGCTCTGCTACTAATATATTTTAACAAGAAACTTAAACCGGGTTGGACAAGCTATTCTCTAAATTAAAACATTAATCCGCAAATATACTTTGACTAACTCTTAGTCTGTCTAACTTTCCTTGCATAATAATCGCTGAGACGTGCCCATTTAAGACTAATATGTTAATAAATAATAAACTTAATAGCTTCAATTATATTAACGCAGATAATGGAACCAACAATCTGGGATTATTGCTCATTTCCTTGCTCTGACTTATGGCTCTTGATAACTCTTGGCGAGTATAAAAAATTATTATCCTTTCTAAAACCAACATAAATCTGTATATTTTATTAATTAAGAGTGGTTATTAAAGCCGGTATCCACAAAGGAGAACTAAAACGCCTACAATATTAAATTCAAAGAAATTTCTTCATTACCTATGATCTCTTCATTAATAATTGTGGTCAATAAAAATATCTAACTAATTTAGAAGCTATATCCTTCACTTTAATTACTAGAAAATTAAAGAAAATTAAGGAGAAATGTCAGAAAATGGCGGAACTCACCTTTGTGTGTAAAACTTCGTACTGTATTCGCCGACTTAGTCAGCAGTCCCGGCTTGGGGATGTTGACCGAGTCCAGCTCGTGGCCCATGATCTCGGCGTAGAGCTTCTTCATCGGCTCCGGTATGATGATCTTGGAGCGGTCGATCTTTGGCGGCCGCTTCATGTTGAACAGCGAGAGCAGGCTGTTCTCGATCTCGACTAGAGTGGAGGGATCTGGCTTGAGCTTGTCCTTGATCAGTCCCTTCTTGCTGTACGTCGATGGCTCCTGCTCGGCGATGATGGCCTGCGCGTTGGCCGGCACGCTGATGGTGGCCATCTCCTTGTCCAGAACCAGCGTTGGCTCCAGCTCCTGCGGCTGCTCCTGCTGCTGCTCCTCCTGCTGCTGCTGCGGCTGCTGCTGCTGTTGCTGCTCCTCCTCCTGCTGCTGCTGATTCTCCTCCTTCGCCTCGAAGATAGACGCGCTTGTGGACGCTGGCCTGTGAGGATGCTGCTCCTTCTGCTGGCGCTTCTGCTCCTTGACAGCCATTTTGTTGTTGGGTTTATTAACTAATTGTTTAGACTTATTTTTGGAATTTTCTAATTGGTCTGTTCTTGGTTTATGCACTTCGTTGAACTGTCGGTTCGCGTCACTTTTGCTTATGCTTTTGCTTTTGCTTTTGCTTTTGCTAGGTTTGCTGTTATCACTGCTATCACTGCCTCTGACGAAGGGCGGCTCGTTGAAGGGTTGAAGGCTAAACGCTCTCGCCAACGCGGTGCTCTCTGTGGGCCGCTGGGGCGCGATGGCTGCGATGAATCTCAGGGATATGTCCTCGGTGCTAGCAACTCGAACGATCGTTTGAAAGGTCGCCAGCACTGCGAGGAGTAGAAGCCATGCGCGCATGGTCGCTTGCAACTCTGAAACGAGACAAAGGCGAAGACATGGGTTAATCGGATGCGATTGCGTTGCTCGGCTCGGGCAAGGGTTACGGTTCGGCTACCGTCGGCGTCTTCGGGTTCTGCCTTCGGTTATTTCAGATTCCACTCAAGAAGGCGAGCGAAGAACACTCACACTCTAGCTCACTGGCCATGGGCGCAAGCGGGACGACTCTATATGTGGCGGCGCGAGAGAGCCCAACTCTTTTGCTCTCTCTGTGTCTGTGTGTATCTGTGTGTGTGCGCGTTGGACGACGTGCGCTGCTCGACTGAACGCTGGGCTCTTCCTCTTCGCCAGGTAAGAGGCAGCAGCGCCGGCAGAGGCAGCGACTGCGACCGAGGCAGAGGCAGAGGCAGCGACGGCGACCTGCAGGCGTCGCTTCCTTTTTTCTTTCTTGGCCCATTTGAGCGAGAGAGAGAGAGAGCCCACCGTCGGGGTGAAAGGTGCAACTAAAAAATGGTCGCTCTCTCACCAACACACGCACACCCGCTCACACACAGGCGCTCTCCTTGGCCACCCCTCTCTGTCGCTCTCGCACTCCCCCAGCAAGTGTTGCAATTGCTGGCGGACATTGCACCTTTTTGCACTGCAACACGATCTTTTGGGCCATTTCGGCATGCCAAGTGCATCGTTTTATGTCTACGAATAGAAATTCAATCCAGTCAGGCCCTGGCCCCCTCCCCAAGCCATCGAATTAACCCTTTATCCCGTCCCCCGTCCCTATCCACGAGCTCTTCAGTTATTAGAGTAGCTTCGATCGTCATATTTTCCGCTTTATCGCCGCGCTTTGATTTACAAACAGGCGGCAAATGCACAAAAAAACCCCCCCCCCCGCCTGCCACTTACATATCTGGAAAATTTATGAAAATTATTAGAAGTATTCTATATATTTTGGTTATAGGCTATAAATTTCCCAGATTTTATCTCAAGATGAGCCCCGAAAAAAGAGCGAGAGAGGAAAAGGTGCACGCACACAGGCCCTGGGACGCGGACACGCACCTAGAACAAATTACATGTTGTTTTTCACATAAAGATTAGCATCTTATCTTGTACTAAAAAATTTGTTATATGACAGGGCGCTTAGGCGCAAAGGGAATTTGTTCTTTCTTGTCGAAAATGGTTAAATTGGAATCGGGATTGGGATTGGGATTGGGATTGGGATGGCACACGCTGGGGGGTGGAACAGATCTCGGGGCCCCGATAAGACTTGGCTTGGAAATTGGTAAAGAACCAAGAGAGATCCGTGCCCGGGGCTCGGAGGGAAAGGGTGAATGAAATTGAATTTCATAAATATGTTTATGATTTGTTCATAATTTGTTGTTTGTTTTTAATATGTTCCCAGAATTCCGTGGGTTGCGTGTGGTTTCAGTTTCAGTATAGGTTCTAGCGTTTATTTATATTCCGAGTCTAATGATTTCCTTCTCTACCTGCGATCTGTGTGATCTGGACAAACGGGGGTTTCCCCTGGGCCTTGCTGGGATGGGATTTCCAAGCTCGCCGTCCATTCAGCACTACTAGATACTATATACTATATACTATATATCTATAGATATAGTAGAGTACGAGGCGTCTATAACTCGCACTCAGCTCAATTCGAGCTGTGAAATGTCGCAAGCCCCTGCTAAAGTTCAAATTTCAGCTTTGTCGCAGCGCCAAGCAACGACTCCGAAATGTTTCGCAAATTGACACATTTTTATTAACGTTTGATTCCGGTTACCACTCACACACTCCCATGCCACATAGTATATAGTTTGGAGTATAGTAATCTGTGCCGCACAACGTCAGCAATTAGATTGGTTAATAATAAACGCAAACGGAGACCCAAAACCCTTGGATACTCACGCACCCAGCAGATACAATGGAAGTCTATATTCTTCTCGGTTATTTATGTGCCAGGATATTGACATTTTCGTTTGTGTGCTGCCGCCGCTGCTTTTTATGTTCCTTTTTTTTTTAGAGATTGGTTCCCACTTATAGAGAGGGTCTGATATTAGTTGTGTATCAGAACGGTACTTTATTGTGCCGGCCAACAAGGGTCGCGGGTGCTATGGTTTTCCCAGGAAAATGATGAACAATACAATTATGATAGACGTGGGGAAATATTTTGATTAGGCAAAGCCAAAGATTAAATTAGAAACAGGTTGTTTTTTATGCTGGAAAGTTGCAGGGAGATTCACGCCCTTACCAATTGGTTAATATTAAATACTTTATTAAGGAAATGGCAACAAAACACTGTAAATATAATAGATTTTATAATAAGTTAATTATCTGGGTTTAACGAGGTAATAAAAATATATTCTTTAAGTTATCTGTCTAAGCTTTAAGCCTATTTTTATTTCCTAAGTGATTTTAGTTTTGTAATGATCATAATTATATTATATTTCATTATAAGTTGGCAACATATTTAATAAATAAGCTACGTACCTAAAGTTCACTCCCAACTAAACGACCCTGAGTAAAAGAATACCCCCAGAAGCATACATATATCCCATTACCAATTCCTATAGCCAACTTCTGCTTGGTTTCGGCCAGAGAATAACTTCGAATTTCTCAAATATCCCTGGCAAGTGGCAAATGCCAACACATGCCATCGAACAACAACCCGGGCGAACACATTCCAAGTATTTTTCAATATCAAATGAACTCCGGTATCGAATGCAGGGCCATTGTATAATGGTTCAGTTTTGTGTGCAGTTCTCACAGCGCGCAGCAAGTTCGAAATTTTCTGACACATTTACATAAGCTTAGCGGCGGCCGAATTGGGAGATCGGAAAAATGGGAAAATCGGGAAAGACACTCGGGCTAGCCGGCAACTCCACTCACCTCAGTCTTATAAAGTTTCCTATGGTGTGGTATCGCTTGATATTGGATCTCCGGGGGCCCGTATCTAAGTCGAGTATTGATACGACATGTGTTCGGTTATTAATTGGAAAGCCGTTTGATGGATCGCCCGAAAAGCAAGCAAAATAGGAGCGACCAACTGTCTCGTCGTTCCACTGAATTTATGACGTCTGGGGGGGGATCGCAATCCGACTCGGATTCGGATTCGGGTTCGGAATGGTATCCGTTATCGCAGTGCTCGGGTTTCGGTTACACTCGGCTATATGTGTATATGTATTTGCACAATTTACAATTTACAGATGTTTATGGCGTTTCGCTTTTCAAATAAATCACGCTTGTGTAAATGTAAATGTAAATATCTGATAGCGGCGATCTTTCCCGCTACTGTTCGGGTTCTCCTTCGTTTGCTTTTTCGCCTGCGGTAATAGTTGTGGGCGAAGTACGGCGAGTTCTTGGTCTCGAAAATAGTGTTGCAGCATTCGAGGCGTCGGTGCGGAATGCCGCGGCACATGACACTCCCAGCTTTCCCGGGTATCTGCAGCTGGACAGGCGGACACTCTGCTCATCCCGTCACTTCCTGGCCTGGCCTGGAACTGGGGTTCTTGGGGGTTTTCCTTTCCGCTGAGAGGGCGAGGAGGGTTATCCACATAGTTTCCCCCGATTGGCACACGCACTATTTCGCTGTTTCGTATATTTTTTTGAATTCACAAACTATCCAGTATCTGTATTTGTATCTGATTTGTATATGTATCTGAGGCTGTATCTGTTTGTTGTATTTGATTCGTATTCACAGCTTTATTTGCTTTGGCGGCTGGCTGTTCGGATTTCAGGGTTTCCCTTTACAACCCGTCAGTTGACATTCCACACACACCCAGCACACACACCCAGCACACACACCGCACACACACCGAGCACACACGATCGCGAGCGCGCCAGCTAGGCATCGATTTCTTTGTTTCCGCACCGATCTTGGCTCGGCCGGATTGGGATGCTTGGATTTCGATTTTTCACGCGCCGCGTATCTGTCAGATGCGAGTACTTTTTGTTCGCTGGCCGAAAGAATTTTCCTCGAAAGCTCTGGCTCTGGGCTACGACGAGTGCTGCACTTTGCCGCTCATTTCGCTATAGATTTAAACTCGATCAGCGCTGTTGAACGACTAACGCCTTTCTGTCTACCTCTACCTGATTCCGATACCCAGATACTCAGATACTCGGCTCGGATACAGATACGCTCGGCTACACTCACACAGATACAGCGCCGAGCCTCGTCGCTGCTCGTTCGTGGATCGCCGATCGTTCGTTTCTCGTCTTCGGCTGCGCTCCACGGCCGGAGAGCAGGCGAGAGAGAGAGAGAGACGGAGAGCGAGAGAGGGAGCGCGAGTGGATCGGAACCGTGGAGAGCGGCTGAGAGTTCTCAGGAAAACAAAAAAGTTTTGGGCTTTCGCCTCATCTCCGCGATCATCATTATCGGCTTCGCTATCGCCGCCCGATCATGATCACGCACCTCGTCTAGCGCCAGTTTCTCGGCCAGCCAGCGCGACGACGACAAAATCTTCCTCGTTCGACCCGAGCCTCGCTCTCGAGTGAACTCTCCACTCACACACACACAGGAGAGTAAAGTGTTTGAGATACTCGAGTCTTGAGTGAGTTTCTCTCGGGAATTCTCACTCGAAGCTGCGTTCTGAGCTTTCGCCACGGGAATATTTCTGTTGGATTTTTGATTTGGAAAAACGAAGTTTTTGCAGTTTGTGGTGAAATGTTGCGAAATTTTGGAAAAGTATTAGGAATAGAAAATTATATTTTTGCCAGAATTTACCAGAAATAAATACTATAAATATTTAGCCGAGATTATTACCTTGAGATCAACAGTTTATCTAGCCTTAAATCTTTTTTTAAGCTCATTTTCATATTTGTGATAAGTCTTCATTTTAAATTTTGACAAATCGGTTACGTTTATAATATTTCTGTTGTCTGTTATATCTGTTAATGTTAATCATTTAAGAAATATATATTTCCTTTGCTTAATGGAATTATTAACTTCTTTTTAAATTCCTTAAAAGATTATGAATGAAATAGAATATCAATTCTTCACAACTTCTAAGTCAACAGTCTAAGAAAACATTGAAAATGTGGTTACTTCTGTCAATAGCCTACACTTCACTATCCTTCATTTTGCAACCTAAATAAATAACTAAGGAAATAAACAAATTCCATAAAAACAGTTTAAAGTTACCCTAGTTTCTTAAATAATGGAATATGAAATTCAATAACCATTAATGATGTTTAAGCACAAAACTGCAATGATCTCTTAGCTTTAATTAAGGTAAATCTTGAATTTATCTTAAGAAAAGTGATTCGAATAATTAACAATAATATCCACATAATATTCCAGCCTTCCTTACTTACATTTAATGGTATAACGAATAGAGTTTTTATCATAGATCCGACGAGTGGAGCATTTAGGGCCCTGCCGTCCGCCTTTTAGCTCTAGGAAATTTCGTGTGCCGCACGAGCGCAGTGAGCCGAGTACGAAACCAAACTGTCTGCCCGTTCCTGGAGCCGATCCGCAGCCCGGGATCTTGGGTCGGAACTGCCAGCCAGCCAGGCAGCCAGCAGAGATGGAGATGGAGATGATGATGAGGCTGGTGATCATTCCATTCGCATCTCCCTGGCCGGCGATGGGTGCAAGCGAGAGCTCCTCTGTCTGTGTGTGCGCTTAGGTAACGAAATCCTTGGCAACCAGACACAAACAGAGAACGGAATCAAAAAGTCAGGAATTAGTATAATTTTATTGGTCGGAAGAGGCAAGAGGTAAAAAAAGGGCAGCGACGGCGGCAGCCATAGGAATGACACTGGCCGCCTCTCTCGCACGCAGGCACACAGATACTCCAGAAACCAATACCAGCGCACCGGCAGCTAAATGCATCTTAACTGCCTTTCGTTCTTGTTTGTTTGCGGAGATGACTCTGTAGCAAGGTGTACGTGCTGTGCCTTGCCCTCAACTGGATTCCGACTCTGACTCTCTGGCCTCGACTCCGAGACACCCGCGCATGCGCAGCCAACATGACTCTGCCACAAAAGACTGTTGCAGCGAGCAGGTGCTGCGGACCAGCCAAGAAGACGACTGGGCCGGGTAGGTGGAGCTGGGCCAACAACTACACACAGGCCCAGAAGGTTTCAGCCAAAGTAACCAGTCCCCCGAGTGGTTCTCGAAGGTCTGAATGGAATGGAAGAAGAGAAATCCTAAAGCAGAATATGTACTAGGAATAATAAATATTTTTTGGTATCCTAAGCAGTTGGAATGTTCTAGAGCGCAGTTACTTGCATTCAAAGAAAATGGAAGCTCTGCTTCCTTCCTAGATCGCAGCATCTCAGCATTCATTCAGGTCCGGTGGCGTCGTCTCCTGGTCGCGACGTCTCGTCGAGAGACTGACCAAATGGAGCGTTGCCAGACATTCTGGCTTTCCTCGGACTCTCGCTTAAGAGCCACACATATGGCAAGCTGGCGCCAAGGCTGCTTAAGTAGCCTTTGTTCCGTTCCTGTTCTTCACTTGTCGCCGTCTGACCGGCACTTGTGCTTCCCTACTTACTGTTCTTGACGGCGAGCATCGAATTTCCCGGCAATTTCTCCGGTTCCCAAGAACCGGAACATGATGCACACGAAAAAAAATAGGATCTCCTTGAGCCACATTGTAAGCGGCATTATCTTTGGTCTCTTACCAGTTGGTCTTGGGACAATACGCTGATTAATCATTATTCAGGAATATTATTAATAGTGGAAGATGGTTTTTTGAAGCTAGATGTGGCCTGACCTTAAGTATCAGAAGGGTTTTCTGTACGAAATATTGTAAGTTCAGCTTTTGTAGGTTCTGGAATATTGGGAACTATATCGAATCTAAGGCTGATAAAGAAAACTTTGTTTCTTGTGTTTATATTTCCCTAGAATATTATACAGCTTTTTAAAATCTTCTATTTAAATAGAATAATCATTTAAGCCATATTACCAATATCAGGCTCAAGCCCTTTATAATGAATTCCTTCCCTAGGGCTTAATTCTGAAGATGTATCTGACTCTGTGTCGTCGTTGTGGCTGCTTAGCCCCACGATGCCCCACCTCCCCGCACAGTGATTCATGCCCATTGGCGCACACAGAACTCCGCGCCACTTCACAAGCACAGATACAGATACAGACCCAGACACAGATACAGATACGACCACAGAGGCGGTGGCAAGAAGGCGGGCTCCAAAGTTCGTGGAGATCCTTTTGTATGTTAATCTGTCTGTCGCTCAGTCCCATCTTTGTATCTTTGTATCTTTGTATCTCCGTACCGCTGTATCTCCGCCTGTGTGCCATGCTCCGTTCTGGCTGTGTTGGTGTCGCTCTGTGCTCCTCCTTCTTTTGCCGCTCTCGCTCTCTCGCCCATTCTCTGTCCGGGCATCCGGCAGATAAACAGACACAGATACATTTGCCTTCTGGAATTCTTCTGGCTCTCCACACTCAACTTTAATGGCATTTAATTACCTTTTGCACGGCCCCGGCTTATCGCCGTATCTCGGCCGGTCAGTGGACCACCAGAAATCGGGTCCTCGAGAGTGGCTTATCGCTGTGCTATATGCTATATGCCATCCCTGGCGCTACTTTCACTGGACCAATCCATTATCAGCTGCAGTTCATTTATCAACTGCTCGTGTGTCATTTATAAACGACTCGGCCCGCAGCGGCAAGTGCCTGGCAAAAACTTCTCGCAGCGCAAAAACTCCTGGGCACAGTTCAGCCGAGTTCAGGATGGGAGACGACGGTCTCCTGACCACATGCCAGCTCTTGCCTGGTCACAGCAGGATCATCATGATCCCTTTTTGCATTCTGTTTTCCCTGCTACGCAACGGGGGCGTGAGTCCTAATTGTCCTCGAATGGTATGGGAACGAGGGGTGATAGCCAGGATATTCTGATCCAGCAAGGAGGCCTGTAGGCAGTGAAGGGATATTTTATCGGGCTAGAGTCTGTCACTATCTTACAAATTGAAATTCTTAAGAAATATTCAATTTAAAGTGATGTAAGGTTGTGGAAACTAAAGATTGTCTAAAGATTGCCTAAATATCAACCAGAACCAGATCCAGCTTGAAACAAATACAATTACAAATTAATCAAAATTATTAACAGATACAAGACTTGGAATTATAAAATATTGCCACATAATATTTATTTCCAGCACATCTGATAACGCCCAGGGTGCCCTAATAGAGATATATGTTTATTTCCTTGACATTTCTCCCCCAATTAGGAAACCCAATACACCCAGTGCCATGGTCTCGAGCGTTTCAGCTGTTTGCACACAGTTCATCAACAACAAATGAACCTCATTAGGGATCCTTTATAGTGCGGCCATCGATGCGCTTTGTTTCGCTGTTCCAGCCAGCTAATCAATTACCTCGGGCCGGCTTCCCGGCGAACAAAAGTCGCCAAACAATGCCGCTTGGCACGTGGACGGCCATCGAGAGCCTTTCACTGCCGAGAACCTGCCGTCGACTTGATGGAAAGGTGACAGTCGCAGTCACTTCAGGAAAACAGAAAAACCAGACACACCGAGACAAAAACTCGACCCAGAGGCAGCCGCAAAACTGCAGACAGAAGGAGCCTCTATCCGATCCGATCCGATACCGATACTATAAGATACAATCGGATTCCGATTCCTTCGTCGGACATTGTCAATTGTTGCTCGACTGGCTCTGGCTCTGGCTCTGGCTCTCTGGATTCTTGTTGGCCGTGTCTTTTGTTCAATTAAAACGTTATTATTGTGTGTTTTGTTTTGTGATGAATGACAAACTGGCTGTAAACTGCAACTGGGGACTCCGAGTCTAAGTTGCATCTCGTGAAAGCTGATCCTGAGCGTTTTGTAAGCATCGGGCTTCGCTCTGGCCCTGGGCTCGGGTTTGGTCTGATCTTGTGGTAATTTGATGCTGCCGCCGATGTCCCTTCCTTTGTGGCCGTCGGAATCGTTTTGTTTGTTTATAAATTGGTAACAAAGCCTCCTCCGCCGGCCATTAGCCGCCATCAGGATCAGTGGCGGGACCACGCTTGATTTATGCATTTTTGATGGTAACCCAATACCAAGAGCGGGCTGTGGAGGAGCGTTTTATTAGCGCCAGTTAATAATTTCCTTGGGAAAATTGCAGGGGGTCATCTTGGGTTGAGTACTCACGATGTTAGTTTGATTGGTGAGTAAACTGACTGACAGACCCAAGTAAAAAATTGTATTAACATATATATTTAATGGATACATTAGAATTGATATATTTCATTATAGGAGGACATTAAAACGTAGAAGAGTTGTAAACTTATAAATACGCATCTTAACTATGCGAAGAATACGAAACTCTGGATCAATTTCCATTGGCTCGCTGAACTTGGAGGAATAATTAGTAACTACTTTAGATGCCCTTCTTTGCTTCCTTGACTTTGGTGTAAAGCGTTTCCTTTGGCCTTTTCTCCGTAGTTTCCTTTTATTATGAAAATGCAGCTGGGGCTCTGGATCGATTTCCATTGGCTCACAAAATTCAGATGCATTAATATCCATATCCCTAGTTTCCCAGAGAGGTGAATAATATTGCAGTTTCTTTCTTGATTTGTCAAATATTAAAGCCTTAGTCCAGGAGTTCGACCTAAAGCGATTCCATAGCCGCTTTTTCTGCAGATTCCATTTATTTTTGTGTAAATAGACCTTCTTTTTCAGAATCTTTCTTCTTGGCGCTTTCATCGTTAGCATAGAGTTCCATCGGAAATAATTTCCTGACATGGCTTTGAGCAGGGTTTCCCTGCATTTAGGGGAAACCTTCATTTTGTTGAGCTTCTCCTTTCTATTTATTATATTTAAGTTAAAATTCAAGTGGTGTTAGTTTAATATAACTTAAATATGTATATCGATTGGGAAAAGATAATCTCGCTAAAATGATTAAAATACTTGGTTTTGTATAAGTTTTTTGTTAGTTCGGATTGGGGGATGAAATTCGGTTTGTGCAGCTATTTAAGCTGCACATTGGGGAATAAGAACTTGGGAATTACAACGACAAGGAAACCGCAAAGAAGATAAGCGATAGCCTAGCGGCTAGAAGCCACGCTTAGAAAACAAGGGGGTGTGTCTAAAGATAACGAGTTCGAGTCCAGCTTGGGGCGATCGTTTATTTTTCTTTTTCTATTTGTTTTATATTTTATATTTTATTTCTGATCTTGAAAGGTTTGAAAGTGAGATAAGAATATGATTGAGTTTATTATATTGTAAAGTAGTTATCTACCTAGCTTGTTTACAATTAAAATATTATTATAAATATTTAAAAAAAACATAAGAAATAAAAATAAGATCCTAGATGGACAATCAGGGAGTTCCTTGCCCGATCCAAATGGACTCGCCTGGCGCTCGTCATCGTCGTGAGGCAATCCATATAGGAAACGGGGGAGGGAGCCACATGGCTCCCACTTCATGGAAACAGTTTGAATTCGAATTAACACAGCGGGCAGCCCGCATAGGCATTAAAAGTCAATTGCAATTAAGTTCGGTTAAGCATCCACGTATCTTTTTTTGGTGGGGGCATGTGTGAGAATATCAAAGGCGGACGCCTGGATGGGCTCCGAGCCCTCTCGAGTGGGCCACAAATCAAATCGGGGGCGAGAACTCGGCTCCCAGATACCAGATACCAGATCCCTGGCCCTGGAACCCCGATCTGGGAAGCGCCATCGATAAAACTTAATGGCCACCATAACTGTTGAGGCGAATGGCGGCCAATTGCAGAGTGCATTCAAATTTATTACTAATTGGGTGTGAATTGCCACAGGATCGGGGGCCGGTGCAAGTGCAGCATGCAACATGCAGCATGCAGCATAATCGAAATCGGTGCTAATTGATAGGCCTTTGATCTGCGGCTCCTCTATTTATTTACAGCGATTGTAAAACAACAGATCGGGCATAAAACAAACATCGCTCGGCATGGGGAAATCCCTGAAATGGGATTCTAAATGGGGAGTACTTCACGTAATCGCTGTGGCAATGGCCATGCCCGGGCTCCGGATTGGGCCTGCAACTGGGCCTGCAGCCAATCCGTTCGCTGCACATCAAAATCATCATTAGCACCCGGGCTCGACACATTCCCGTAATGGTCGCATTACTGTCAAGTGCCCCCGACGGAAGGGAGACATCAAATTTTATGATTTCATAAATATTTAACCAGAGCCTCGACTGGAGTCAATCTGCCGCCGAAGTTCAGGTTCAGATAGCGAGAGAGAGAGAGTATCTGCTTGTCTAAACAAACTATTTCGGCTCCCAACCCGCCACAGAACACATTAATTTACTTTGTCTTCGGGCTGTAAACACTCGTTCCATGTGGCTGTTGCTAAGGCCCTCGTGGTTATCGTTCTTCCCAGAGGCCGCGCCGTATAGTTGCTCCTCGAACCGCATCAACTACATAAACTAGTCGTAATGGCGCAATAATCGCCACTTACATAAATGTTGCTTAATATTTATTGTTGATTTTTATGTATCGACACTTTAATTTCGTTGTTGCCCGTTCGATTTGAGTGGGATATTAATTTAATTGAACTCTAGATTGCACGGAGAGTGCTGTAACACTTTGGATCATAATTGGTCTGGTATGGAGTGTATTTCCTGATTGAAAGAGGTTTTTGTAAGAATGTTGGAATGTTTAACATTAAAAGAATAATCACGAAAATGCTTTACTTTGTAAGAAAACGAATATTAAAAGCCTATTGAACCATGAATACAAAGTAAAGAAGTTTTGCTGATAGTTCTGTACTCTCTGGAATTCCAACTTCAAGCTTTCACACTTTATTCACTTCCTCCTTGCATCCTTTTTCATGGGTATGATGAGTGCTCCTCTCGGATTCAGACCTCAATCCGGCGAAAGTAAACAGCGGCGAACGAACCCATAAAGTTATGTTACATATTCCATGCTCTCCTGCCGCAGATCTGCCACAAAAAAACACCATAAAATAGGGGAAGTAGTAGGCATCACTCCTATATCCAAACAATATCGGGCGCTAAACTCGATACGATATTTCCAGGCTGAGCGAACACTTTGTTGCCGAGATGATAAAATCGTTTGAGAATCTGTCACCTTGTCGCCATAAATTCGCAGCTCGGATGCAGCAAAAAACCACAAAATAAACGCAGCACAAGGTGCTGATGGGAACATAACAACAGCAGCATCCAACCATGCACAGGGAGAAATAATATCTAGCTAAATAAGGTAAATCGTATATAGGAAAATGTTTACTTTAGGTTTTTTGCTAGATACTCAAAGGAAAACTTGGAAAATAATGTTTAAATTATTGAAATTGATTCTTTTAATATTAAAATTCCAAATAAATATAATATTAAAATAGACAATCATAAAATAAAGCCTCTAGTTAATCTTGAAACCCAGACAAATCGCCTAAATATCAACTTAAAGCCAAAACTAAAAGCTATACTATTTTTCTGCCGTGTAGCAAAGACTTGAAGAACAGTCTGGGAAGGCATAAAAGTTTACATACTCGTAGCATCGTAAATTGTAAACAAAATTATTGCAACGATTGCCAAATTAAGTGCAACCGCAAAATGAAAATTTAATTTCGCAAAATGCACTTCTGTTTGTTTGTTCGCGCAGCTGTTGCAGCTATGTGCATTCGTGACCCAAAGAGAGGGATGCGAATCAGCCTCGATCCCACCGATATTGATCTATTTTTACGCGGACAGCAATCGATAACTTGTTTATTTATAAGGCTTATGTTTGACATTGAAAATAATTTATAAACTCTGTTGTATGCTGTCTGTTGTCCGCAGTCCGCAGTCCGCTGTCCGCAGTCCGCACTCCGCTGTCCGTTGTCCGTTGTCCGCTGTCCGTCGATGTCTGCACAATTTATAAACTCCGCCAAGACCGGCAATTTACGAGATTCATTCATAGGGAAGCCGCAGCTCGATTTACTCATTATCAATGCAATTGGACGCGGCGCAGATGTTGCTCCGCAGCATTTAACTGTAGGCCCAAAAATGGTTAAAGCCATTCATGTCAGGAATCGGCCAAAGAAGCCGCAATTGATCAGTATGCAACATGGGGCAGCAACATGTTGAGCAGCCGCAATGTTGCCGCAACAATTCCGGCCAATTGCTGCGAAATGTTGCCATTGCCAGCTGGCATCTTGTAAATGCAACGCATGACAATGAACGAATCCCCATCCGTGCTCCTCCTCTGGCCACCGATCCACCATCCCGTTTTGGGCAGGACAAGCCATGCTCCTCCGCCGATCTGTTCTAGTCTGGCCCTGGTGAATGGCTCTCGATCTCCGATCCGAGTTCCCTGCCACATCTGGCTCACTGCTGGCTGGTTGGCTGACTGGCTAACTGACTGACTGACTGACTGGCTGACTTACAGACTGACCGACGGTCCACAGTGCGTATGAATGGAGACAGGCGCTCGTCATCAGTTCAGCATTTAGTGGTGGCATCGTGAGAGCTTAGTTTTATAGGAAATACATCATTATTCTTAAGATTTTAGGGTGTTTTACTTTAAATATATATTATAATATCTATGGCATTATAGTAAGTGATAATGAAAGGGCTTTATGGATCTTAGCAAGAAGGATTTCTCGTTTAGTAAAAGTTAAGGTTGATGAAGGATCAAATTATTCCAGTTCAGGTAAGACGATTTCCAAATACCTTCCTAAATAAACATTTATTCATGTTAAAATAATTCCCATAATATCACGAAATATATTAAATAATAAACCATAAAATCCTTTCAAAGCTGCAATATTTATCCCAGCAAAGAAGGATCCCCAATGACATCTAGAAAACCCCAAGATGTCACGCCATCCCATCAGATATTGGCACTTGTTGTGGCTAAAGCGATAAATCAAGGCTCCCCGGCGACCATCTGATGGGCGATCTTATCGGAGGTAGGTCCCATCTCGAATCTGGAATCTCGAATCTTGGATCGCAGCAATCTTCTAATTTCGCATGCAGCCGCAGACTCGGACTCGCCTCGATTGCCAGATCGCGTGCATTGCTCATATATGGCAACGGGCGCGCATGGCGCACGTTTTAATTAGGATAATGAGTTGTTTCCGGGCTGACATCGGCGGAATGAGCCAGCTCCAGCTACAGCAGGGATTCATTCAGTTGGCCAACTGGTTGGCGAGTCCATCAGCAGTCGAGGCCATAAATGGAGCTACCATGTTGGAATTACAAATCGTTGTAAGTTTAATTAAAAATTAATAAATTTATGTGTTGCCGTCCGCATTAGCCATGCCAATTGTCTGGCCAGGAGCAATGCGATGCAGCAATGTTCAACTGTTGCAATGTTGCCCGGGGGCAGGCACCATTGATTTATGACTGCTCCTCGGAGAGAGGGAGAGACTGTCAGGCGTCTTTAATGTGGAATCTTCCTAGGTCCTGCCACATTTTTACACCAAGAAAAAAGAAGGAAATAGTCTGAAAACTTGCTTTCAACTCCCTTACATCAGGTTCAAATTTATGGTAATTTTTTGGAAAGTGTAGCGACAGTGAATGCCACAAAATCGACTTCAAGAAGCACCGCTTGCCAGTGCCGAGTGATGAGCCCTTTGGCCACTTCAGTTGACTAATTACCAAGGCGATTACTGGAGTAAATCTGAATACGAGCATCTCGGAGCCGTGACATCAACCAAACCGAACTCAAAAGAGCTCTCTCTGCCCGGACATCATTCACAGCCCGGCGGTTTTCACAGGTTCCCAGCCACGTTGGTGGCCTGGCGCTAACTCCTCGACTTCGGGTCTCGGCTGCCGTTTCCCAAACAAATACCAAATATTAGCGCTTGCCCTTTCAACGCGGACAGGGATCGGGGTCGGGAAAGGAGCTGGGAGTCCGCTCGGCGCTTAGCTACCGATGATCGCCGGCGTCTGGCGATCCGATCGGGCAAAAGGCACTGGCACAGGCACAAGGCACTCGCCGATGTTGATTCCAATGTTGATGTTGTTTAATTGCCGCTCTGACAGACGCACGCATGTCAAGTACAAATCAAAGCGAAAATCACAAATAGATACAGATACGCGGCGGACGCCGGTTCAGATACATAGATACATCTATAATGCGGCCTAGCCCGGCCTAGCTGCTAGCTGCGTTTGCGTTAATTTTTTGTTTATTAGGCGGTAAATATCAAAGTTGAGCATAAATCAAATGTTGGCTGGTACATATCCCACCGATACAGATACAGATACAGATACAGATACTGAGAGATACCCAGCCTCTGTAGTTGGCTGCGATCTTGTTGTTCTTGTGTCGAAACTTTTCATTTTTATGCCAGGTACTTGTGTATTACAAGGGTATATAATATCTGTGCCAATGTAATACCCTGTAATATGTAACTGGTCATGCTTGATCCTTAAGATATAGAATTTCATAACAACATAGACTCCTAGTAGCCAAACCTCCATCAAAGGTGTATCTGGGAGATCTATAATGACATATAATCACTAAAGTGTCTAAGATCTTATATCTAAGGCTCCCTCTAGAATAATATCAACCTACTAGGCCCTATATCTCAACCAATCCTTGCTTAATGTTTGAGGATTTTCTTTGCTTTTAAAATTCCAACATTTTCTGCCACAGGACCCTGAGTATCTAATGGTCGAGGCACTCGGCCATAGCCTCCTTTCTCGCTTCCAGTTGGGATTTTTCGGCTGCGTTAATTTGAACGTTCCACAAAATGCAACTTGTATCTTGTATCTCACGGACTGTTTGTTTGTTTGCTGCCGTTGTTTCTGTTATTGTTGTTTGTTTGCTTAGCTCGTACGCTCACTTGGCTCTGCTCCGGGTTCTGTTTAGTTTCAATAACCGTTTTCCAATTAACACGAAACGCGTGTTTTTCACGTTAATTAATACAAAACTTTTTATCAATATTTGCAATAAAAATCAATCAGCAGCTTTTGCAATTAATCAACATCAAAAGCAAAGCGCTGCCCCACAAATCCCCCCTCCACCTGCTCTTTTCGATTTAGATACGGATACACGGGCCTACTGCCAGCCACAGTGAGCACAATAAGTACGGGTACCGTACCGAGGAACAAGTTGCCGCCACGCTTTTCTGCGTTGTTGGCGCCTTCCAGCGAAATGCGTCTGTAATTTGTGGCCTGACCTTTGATCGCTTTTCGCGGTACGTCTGCTTATATAAGCATTATATAAGCAAAATAAAACTATTATCTAATGGTTGATTCCAGGTAGAGCCTCAGATTTATGGACCGAATTGCATTTAACTAAATGAAAATGTAAACAACGGCTGCCAATATATGTACGAATGCCCATCCATCCGAGAGTGAGTGAGTTATGGCCGCCAAAGGCGAAAGACTAAGTCAAGGTCGGCAGAGTTAATAAGAGATTAACTATCTGCGTATTAAGGGAAGAATAGAGATTATATCTATTATATTTTTACATGTCACATTTATAGTAATAATAATATAATATCCAGAAATTAATACAGAATTAATTGGCCTTTCTCCTTGCCCTTTAAACATCCCATTTGCACAGTCGGATGGTCATAGTGGCAGATCGCTTGGCTGCATCCTTTCCGAACTTCCAGAGTACAGAGTCCGGAGCACACCTCACACCTCCAGCTCGCAGACATTGGCCAAGCGTTGAAATCAAGTGCATTAATTTATTACACAACAAACAGATTGCTTCGCAAATCAAACGAGCATTTACGGAGATACAAGATACAAGGAAAGTGCATGGCAGCCGCATAATCAATACAATTTGTGCGTTACGCCTGGATGCGACGACAGACGCAAGAGAGGGGTGGCAAGACAGAGGGATATATCTGGGGATACATCTATATATATGTACATATATATCGTAATGACCATCTGAGCGTACCGGCCAATTGCCGCTCGTGCGCCTCGAACAGCAAACCAACTTGGCCTTTTCCCATCATGGGTTCAATGATTATCAGTCAACAGAAACCACTTTCAATTCAAATAGTATTTCAGATATATAAAGGCATTTGTATACAATTGTTTCAGGAGGAAGTCAACCCTAAAAATAATTAATGAAAAGTCTATTATGTTATAGAGTACTGGAGATAGGGAAAAACTCATTATTCTCATTATTCTGTCCCTAATTATTCAACATTTTCCGTCAATTTACTTTGCTAAATCACCTTTCCAGTTCTTTTTTTTAGCACTTGGGAATTCCAGAGGCTTAGATCCCAAAGGGAAGTGTCCCAAATAGAACACACATGCCACCCACTCACCAGGTGGGGTGTTCTCCGGAGGGAGGCCTTCCCCGGGTTCGGATCGTGCCCAGCATAAAATGCTACATTTAATTGTGCGCCAAATCCCCTGGCCACCAAAAGCCACAGACTGTGCTTCTTCTACGTCGTCGTAGTTTTGCCCACGGCGTGTAGCGCACTTAATATTTATTGTTTATTTACACAAGCGCATTAATCGCAAAGCGCAAACGCGCCAAAAACGAGCAGCGCAATTCACCGTAAAGGCCCCGGCGTCGTATATCCCAATCGCAATCCCAATCCCCGCCAAACACTGCCGCAGGGCAGATCGAGGAGATTCGGAGATCGAAGAGATCCCCAGCGAGAGAGGGCCAAGATTTCAGGTTAATTTTATAGAGGTATTGGGGCTATATTAGAGACAGCGAGGAAAGTGCAAAACAGTGGCATAGAACTACCCTAAATTGCAATTTAAATTAATTTAATTAAATTAATAACTTGGTACATGGTTCTCTTGATTCATTATTAGCTGAAAATCGAAGAAAATTAATATTATATTAATTGTACTATGATTACTATGATTCAAGTTCCAGTTTAATGTCATAAAATAGTTTCTAAAGGAAAATTCAATGGCTAACATGTGTTTCTTCAACTTGCACTCGCCACTATCGGATTAAACATGTTGCAAATATTATTTCAGAGGGAATTCCATGAAAAAAGAACCAAAAGACATTTGCGGAACCACTGTCTCCATGCTTCGGGACTTGGAGAACTTATTGCGTTTCAATATTTAGTTTGAAAATGTGTTTTGTTCGCACTAGCTCATTTAATTGCTAATTTATGGCCCACACGATGGCCTGGAGGGCGGAGGAGGGGGTCCAGGTAGGAATACAGGTAGCGAGGCCTGTTTGGGGCATTCACGATAATTGCGAACGCTGACGGCAAACTTTTGGCAAATCAATTTTTGCAACTTTGTGCCGACAGCCAAAAAAAAAAGTAAAAGAAAGAAGGCGACCTAGAGAGAGAGAGAGGGGTGGCGATTTAGCGGAACAAAAATAAACAAGGGGTTTTGAAGATTTGTATCTTGTAGCTGGAAATGAAATGGAGGATCGATGGATAAATGGATAGCGGGAGCTCGCACGCCAAGATTTTCCCACCAAAAAATTGTTACTTGTCATCCGGCCGAACTTCATTAATTATGCAATCAGAAGTAGCGGCTAGAGCGATTTAGGGGCATAAATCACACGCTACTCAGCTGGGTCGGAGGAACGCAATGTTCGACACTGGATTTGCATAATTCCTGGAAGGCCAAAAATGAGCGAGGCAAGGAGCGAGGCTGGAAATACTATATGCCCGATCAAGTGGCTTAATAGCTTGGGGAAAACAAGTGAAGTTCAACAGTTTGGAGAGCACTCGAGAGCGCCGTCGAAGGGAAAACACTCCACACTCTACACTCCACTCCACGCCATGGCCAGGAATCGAACTGGGACTTGGACTCAGGCCATCTCCATCTCCATCTCCAGGTGAAGCCTAGCCACGGCCTATTGAAAATGAAAATAACTTAATGCAAAGTAAGCGGCCGGCAACGACAACGCTCAACTGTTCATGAGCAAACAACGCGGTACATGCTGCCTCGAAACTCCGCAACTCGTTGGCTTCGTTGGCTCTTAACGAGGCCGACATCAAACAACAGGGAACGGGATCGGGATCGGGATCGGTACTGGGCTCTGGCTCTGGGATTGCGATTGCGACTGGGACTGAGACTGAGATCTCCAGGCTGGGCTTCACTGCTATGTAAACAATTCCTAGGCAACCACCACATGCCAGTTGCCCCTGTATCTGTGCGAGCGCTGCTAACATTTCACTCAACATGCTGCAGTCCAAGGAGGAAGGAGCATTGATCGAGAAAGGATTCGACTGGAAAATTCCCTGTAATTATATATAGTTGCAGCAAAAGCTACCTGATGTTAAATGTAAAATATATATAGAACAAGCTGGTTTATTTCCTTTTAAATTTTAATACCTTTAAGAGACATTTCATTCTTTCTTTTCCCCTAACAAATACTCCCCAAAAATGCGTGATGGGCAGCAACGAGATCACTCTGCCCCGATCGCTGGTAATGTGAAAAATTTCTTAGTCAAATATTGACCAGGGCCAAGCAAGTAAGAAGATTCAGAGCTGACGAGGTTGATGATTTTTCAATTTGGGTTTTGTAGTTTTCCGCTGGGTTGATCTTGGCCGGAGAAGCCATCGGCCTGCAGCACTCTTAAACAGTTCATTTCTTTTGTCAAGGCCTCGGGGACGGGACGCCTTGCGAGATGCTTCTTTTTTTTTTCTTTCTTTTTTAGATATTGCCGCTCGGCAAATGCGGCTGCTGGCAAATGACAAACAGGCTACCGAACAAGTTAAAATATTTAAACATGTTTAGTGATTTGCTGTTAAGTAGTCGGTAATGCACACGAGCAGCCAAAAAAGAAAGAAGAGAGAAGTGCACAGAGAAAAATAATGAAGGTGAACAGAACATAATATAAAAAGTTCCTAAATATTAAGGCTTGCTTTTGAGAATGATGTATTGAAGGTTTTACCGAAATAGGTAATTATTCATCAACCAAAAAGTTATATAAAGATTAAAATCACCTTAAAGGTTAATAGATTTATTTTGAAAATAAGTTTTCATATTAATATTTCTTTATAAAACAGAACCAAACTTCAAAATATATATTATAAATTCTTAGCAAACATTTAAAAACACTATCTTGGTAATTTCTAGATAAAACAATGTCTAAACAATAATTAATTCAAATTGATAAAGTATAAAATACACTTTTCTGCGTTTGCTAAATACTGGCATTATATAAAGATTAAAAACTCATGTAAGGTTAATAGATTTATTCTTAAAATAAGTATTTATATAATTATTTATTTATAAAACAGAACCCAACTTCAAAATATATATTAAAAATTCCTAGCAAACATTTAAAAATATTATCTTGGTAATTTCTAGATAAAACCATGTCTAAACATTAATTATTTCAAATTGATAAAGTAAAAAATACCCTTGTCTGCGTTTGCTAAATACTGGCATTGCCAGGGACACGGACTCCGATTCGGATTCGGATTTGGACTCGGACTTTGCTCGATCTGAGCAGCGTCAGGTACGAATGATGACAGCTTTAGCGTTGGCGATGATCGACGATCCAGAGTTGCAGTTGCCGCGGAATATCCGAAGAAGAGCAGCGACTGCCGCGGTAGCTATTCCAATGTTTGTTTATTTATTTGCCCGCGGCTGTTAATAATTTATGTAAGAGCGTGTGGGCACTTGGAAAATAACAAACATTGCCCGCCCGGTGCATCCATAGAGCCAATCCGCTCTCCGCTCTCTGCTCTCCGCTGGGAAAGCGTTAAGAAAAATTGTGATTTTGAACTTGACGAGTGATCGGGGCGGCTCCCGGCTCCCGACTCCCGGCTCCGACTCCGGCTGCGGCTCCCTCCTTTAATTAGCATTGGTAATGAGATTTTAATATTCCCCGGACAGGGCGTGTTTGTGGAAAGCAATGCAATGCAGGCCCATTGATCTCGGCGGCGTATGCGTGATATTTGTCGAGTCATTTGGCCGCGTTCGAGTTGTTTGGCTAAGCTCGGATTTGGCTTTCTTTCGACGGGTGTGTGTGTGTGTGAGTTCATTGAGATTAACGGTATACATTTTAGGGCTGCGCTGTTTATTTTTGGGGCGGGGAACCCCATTGAGTCGCATAATGAAAGTGAAGATATCAATAACTCACACAATCAATGAATGAAAGGCAAAAAGTAGGGCATTTTATGATTTAAGATAAAGTACATAATATATCCCTTTAAAGTGTTATTACTTTTTGCTCAGATCACCCTACTATTTTATATTTAATTTCTCTTAGAGGGAAAATGTGTAGTAAATTGGCAGCCACCCACGGAAACTCTTGTAAATAAATTCGATTTCCGTATAGCCTCAAAGTTCACTCATCACCTTTACCTGCCCACCCAATTTTAGGTATATTTACTCTATTAATTTTTAAGTTGTCTAAGTTTAATTTCGGCCCACGGTCTTCCGTTGACTGATCAGATTTCTAGGGAACCTTGCCGCCACACATTCATCAGTGCAACTCGAATTGAAAACAAACCATTAATTTCACGAAGAAGCTTCTATCGAATCGAATTCGAAATTCCTGAGCAAAACATCATGCGATATTTCTTCCTGATTTCTGCATTCGCTAAAAATTGGCTAAAACACTTACAAATTGTTGAAATTCTATTCCCAGAAATACACTTTCAATTATTATTTCCCGCTAATACACACAAACGCACACGCAGTCGACGGCGTCTGGGAAATAAACAAAGCAACAGCAGCAATAACCGCAACAACAAGGGTCGGAAAATAGAAACAATTTCGGAATCCCGATCCCAAATCAGTGCGAAATATTTGCAATGATTACGTGAGAGCGAGACCGCGAAATCGGGCGCATAAAAAATATGCCAAAGGCAAATAAATAAGGCGAGTGCAGGCCATAAGCGAATATACTCGCACGAATATGTACATTTCTGTATATTAAGTTGCCAAAGCCAAAGCCAAACTAAACAAAGCCACAAAGTGAGAACAAGTGGCACGCATGGGAAGTCTGCCGGAGACCTTATAATAAACAAATGGGCTGCCAGAGCATTTGCACATAGCGTACGTTTTAAACATAAACAAACCAAAACAAAAGCCCCCCAGAACAAAACCGAAAAGGCAAAAAAAAAGGAACAACAAAAAAAAAAGAGGCAGCCCATAAAAGTTTCAGAGGCACTCGCATCAACGGCAACTTGTTTTTCCGCCGCTAGACAAAATGCCAAATCCAAATCCATATCCAAATCCAAATCCCAATACAAATCCAGATACTGGCTGGTGACTGTGAGATACATTCGCCGGGGGCAGAGCTGCTGGGACGCTCCGAGCGATCTCTTGCTGTGATTTTTATGCACAACAAGCTGCAGATGAGCAGCAAAAAAAAAAAATTAAGAAAAAAAAAAACAGGA
>JAEIIF010013820.1:0-14317 GCA_018874455.1 Drosophila trapezifrons | reverse complement strand
CGCTAGTGTTGGATAACGATCATAAAGCAGAGTCCACTGATGAGTGTCTCGATGGTGAGAGACCGGAACGCGTCTAGACAAACCGCTATATAACAAAGATCTGCGTGTGATCTTGGCATATAATCGAGTCTTGACTTACGTAAGCCGATAATAACATCGAGTAAGCTAGAACTCCTAACTATATTTATTAAAGCTTAAACAAATGTATGATTAAAAGGAAATTATGAATTATAATAAATAAATATAATTATAATTAGTTTAATGAAGTGCCTTAAATTTCTTTTAAATAATTTTATAGTAATTATCAATTTGTATATTCACTTTCTCGATTTATAAAGCTAACTTGTTGTATTAATTTTGATTGAAACCAAGCCTAGTATTGCAGTGCACAGGTGTGTGTTAGCAGGGTGTGTGTGTGTGTGTGAGCCAGGTGGACAAATGGATTTTCCAAATAAGCAAAGGCACAAAAAAAAAAGAAAAGGAAAACGAAAAAAGAAGAGTGGTGAGCTTGGAAAATGGGAAAACAACAAAGGCAAAGCCAACTCGGGATTGCATTCGCATTCGCATTCGCGTTTTTTGTTTGAAAGAGCTACCAAGAACAACAACAACACGGCTGAAGGGAAGGGGGAACAGGGAAAAAGGGAAAAGCTGGGGAAAATCCAAGGGAGTGGGGAGAGGGGGCGGAAAAGAATGCAAACAACCCAGTGAAAAGTTAGAGAAGTCATTGAATGTCAGCCATGCAAGAAGCGAGAAGAGACGAGCGAGGTAAGTTGGTGTGGTGGCAGGGCAGGTGGAAAAGTTGCACTCTCCACTGGCCAGGTTTTCCATTGGCAGTCCCCCCTCTCCCCCCTCCCCCTCTCCCTGCTTCCCCCTCGCACACACACATACTCGCTTCGCCGGCTTAATGATTCTTTTATTCATTATTTCTCCTTTTTTACACTCGACTATCTCACACTCTTATTTTATATTTCTACACGCAAAGAAAACTCATGGCTAATTGGGAGAATCTTTAAAAAATAAGTTCAAGTATTTCTTATTCTTTAAATCAGTCTATATATAATATATGTAATATATATATATATATATTTACATTTATTTATTTATGAATTATATTTGCTTTGAATTTGTATGTGTTATTCTCTATAATAAGTCTGCGGTGTTCTTTTTCTGACATTGCCATGGGCCTCATCAGTACCTCCTCCTTAAGCTTACTTAACATCAGTTTGTAGCTAAAGCCAGTTGGGAATCCTAAAGCAATGTGGGCGGACTTTGCTTTGTTATTAGAGGCTTGACATAGGATTTTACGTAAGTGCGAACAAGACGACTATAAGCACTTTCAATGAGATATTAATGCATTAATTTATGTACATTAATGTATTAAAATCTCATTAAAAGTATAGTCGTCTTGCTCGCACTTGCGTAAAATCCTATGGTTGCTGCCAGGCCTCTAATGAAAACTTAAATTAATGAAGTTTTTAAAACAGTATCATATAACCATAAGGAAGCCTTAATTAAGAAAAGATTTAAGGCTTAAAAAATATTTTAAAAATTAAAATAAAAAAAAATTGTTATTGCCCAAATAGATAAAGTTCTGCATCCTTTTTTCTCAGAGTGCATGCATGCGTGTCTGTGTGTGGACAGTGGCGCAAAGTTAGCCAGCACTGGCGTCGATGGTGGAGTGTCCGGAGGGGGGTGAATTCCCTGGGTGGCTGGGGCCAGGACTCCCCACAGGACAGCCCCCAGCCCTACGCCCCCGCCAGCAGGGGATGCCGGCGGAGCTGCGCTTTGGGGCTCTTATTAACGAACCAGCGAGTGCGCGAGCGAGCGTGCCTTGTGTCCTGTGTGTCCTGTGTGTGTCCTGTGTGTGTCCTGCCGTGTGTCCACACACTCGCATGGGCCACTACGCGTGTGTGTGTGTGTAAAGACAATGTGCAATTGCACTCCACACGCACACACGGGCGCAGACACCGCACGAAATTCGCTCGCACCAAAAAGGATGCATTGAAAGGACCTCGACCATCCGCTCTGGCGCTCTCCTCTCTCTCACTCACTCCCTCTCTCCCTCCTGCGACACCACAAAGGTTCATGGACAGTATGAGAGTCCTTAGCCGGCACAAAAGAAAGGCTTAAGTTTCCATTTGGTCTCTAGAGCACGATATCCAGCGACCAGGACACTCGCTCACATGCACATGCACGGATGCGATGGTACATAATGTGCCCATGTGCCGTCCTGGGTGGGTGTCCTGCCAGGATGCGGAAGGCGGAAGGCGGACGGAGGATGGCGGAAGGCGGGAAGATGCCGCTTCCCATTGCCCAGTATGGGAAGAAGCCGCAGTCAGCGACTCTCCACATCCCATAGTCAGACTCAGACTCAGACTCAGATTCAGATTCAGTTTCGGTTTCGGTTTTCGTCCTCGTTTTCGGTTGCCGTTTTCCTTGTGGCGGCAATGCGCGTGCATCCTTTACGGTTTGTCCCAAATACCCTCAAATTCTGGCCATATTAGTTGCCACAAATCGGTTAAAATCACATTATATTTGTAAGCAAAGTGTTAATAAACTAACAAGTATTTTTTTTATATTTTAAATTAGAGCTTTAACATAGTTTTTGTATATGTTTTGGACTAAATCTTTAATTAAGAAGCCCACTTTTGATAATAATTAGCGTGAAAGTCTAAAAAAAAGCATTTTAATTTATTCCTGATTTGTTGGAGTTAGCAAATATTATTTTTTGTGGGAGTTTGGCAAAGTTAAAAGGCTATTATTTTGTATTTAACTTTATATATTTTGATTACTAAAACCTTCAAGAGCTTAGCTTAAGTTTAAAACTTCCCCTTAGCTTAAAACTTTTAAATTTGCAATTAATTTCATGTATCCAATGCATTATTAATCGAATACAGTATATACATTGATTTATATATCAGTTCATTAATCTTCAACAATTTGTACGCTTTGAAAAGATTTTTTCACCAATTTTTAACGCTTTCAAAAAATTTTAAATAATTTTATTTTTGAGTATAAAAAATTAAAAAATAAAGAAAAATTAATTTAGGTTATTGTGGTTGATTGTGGTTATTATTTTTTAATTTAAAACTTTAAAAATTACAAATTAGCAGTTAGAAATTTCCCATTACAGGATACCCGGCAGTAGAATCCTGGCTGGACCGGCGAATATGAATGTGCTCTTCCTTTCGGAGCCATAGACATTTGTTCTTTGACTTTCTTATGCTTTCCGGGGTTAGACACCCACTCACAGGACCTCCCCCTCCCCCTTTTGGGCCTGACCAAAGCCAGTGCGTCCCCCCTCCATCCCCCACCTCCCCCAATGTTGGATTCGCGTCTGTGCGCGAAGTTTGTGGTATCCATTCCATTGGCATTGGGGAAGCCAGAGACATGGACAAGGCGCGGGCGGCATTTTATTGTTTTGTTATAAACAAAAAAAACACAGAAAACAAAAAACATAAAACAAGAAAGAAAGCTAACAAAAAAGAATATTTAAAACAGAATAATAAACCAGAAAAAAGAATATTTAAATGATAAAAAAAAAGAGAGAAAGAAAGCTTAAGAAAAAGTGTTAAAGTTGTGGATCTGGCGAAGATCTCTCTGGCGGAACTCTCTGGGTCGCCGCCATGTTTGCTTAACGGTACCCACTCCCAGAGTCCTCAGTCCAGAGTCCTCAGTCCCTCAGTTCTCAATCCTCAATCCTCGCTACCCGGGTCCTTGTTGCCTTGCAGTCCTTTTGCCGTTACACGGACGAACTTCCGGTGGGTGGTTTTGGCAAGGCTTTTCGGGCTCTGGTCTCTGGGCTGTGGCAGCCATTCCACGGCCATGGCTTTCAATTAAAACATCACCCGGGCGGTCGGGCGACCCCTTTGAAATTATTCAAGTGGTCAGATGGTGTTGTTCATTATTTCTGTAGTTGTTCTTGTAATTGTGCACACTCGAACGGGGTTGAAATGCACACACACACTCTCTACTATATATATATATGGCGTATCCTGGCAGACTCTCCTCCGGTTACAGGCACAGATACTGGCTACACTCGCAGTCGCTTCAATTCGAACATAATAAATTAATTTATCATCGGAAAAGAATCTCTGCCAGCTAACTGTAAAAGTTTCACCCCTTACAAGGACCCATGTGTGTTAGTGTGTGTGTGTGTGGCAACCGTTATATATCACACACAGAGCGGCGGCAGGCGCGCACACACTTGAATTAGTCGCCTACACATCCTTCCCAGATCCTGTCTCCCTTCCGCCCCACCACCGCCTAGAAATTAAAGCCACAGACCGAATCGCAGTCCTTGTATTCGCTGCGAATTTTTGGGGGGCACGAGGAGCGAGACCCAAGGACCAAAGGACCGAGACCGAGACCGAGGACCAAGACCGAGTGGCCCATGCAAATGGAGAATGAATAATGCTCGCCAAGTGGGGTCCACTCACACATTCGGCATTCGCCATGTTATTAATTGCCCACCTTGAAGCCGCGGCACGCCGCCTATCCCAAATCCCGCTGAGAGAGCGCTCCAATGGAGACTATTTTCACTCAAATATATGTGTATATCTGTATTATAAAACTTTTATATAGTTTTTATATTTAAAATCCATTAAGCACTCCTTGGAAGATCAAAGGTTATAAAAGGCTCCACTCCCTGTTATACAAATTGAAAAGAGAACAATTTATAAGGAGATATAACAGATATAATAGATATAACAATCATTCGTTGGGCAAATAGGCAGCCATCTTTCTATTTAAAAAACAGTTAGTTTAAGATAGCACATTTGTATAACAGTTTCAACTGTGCTAACGTATATTATAACAGTTTTTGACGATATTCCTCTATCTCACCATCCTCTATTCTCAATATAACAGTGCTAGTATTCGCTTGGTCAGAAGGAAGTCATCTCTGTTTTCAAAAACAGTTAGTTTAAGACAGCTAATTTTTATAACAGTTTCAACTTTGAATTGACCAATAGGAAGCGAGCTTTGTCTAAAAAAGCCGCACATTTTTATAACAGTTTAAAGCAGTGATCAATGCAGTGCATCGTTGGTCTACTGCTTGCTGTTCGCCTGCTACTCAAAATGGAAAAACTAACTATTTCTTCGCTGATTTCATGAAATTGGAAGTAAAAAATGTTGTTGTAAGACAACAACAAGGTTGCCATCCTAATTTTTAGCAGAATACAATTTTTATCAACTTCCTGACTACTAGGCGCGGAGACGGCAGCAGAAGCCAAATTAAATCTGTGCTAATTTATTTTATAACAGTTTATTACAATTTCTAAGTGTCTTTCTCAGCATCCGCTACGTCTGCGTAAAAGAGACCATCAATGCTCTCTGGTCTGTTATACAAAACGGAGAAGAGAACAAATATAACAGTGCTAGATTTATGTTACTTTTAAAAAACTGTTTGTTTAAGATGGCACACTTTTATAACAGTTTAAAGCAGTGATTAATGCAGTGCATCGTTGGCCTGTTACTCGCTATATGAAAGTCGCAACAGTTCTTTTGCGATATTGTTAAAATGGAACGAAACAATAAAGTTGTAGTTTTATTGAGGGGAAAATATTTAAAAACTATAATACATTAGGATGGCTATATACTCGTATACTTCCAAGGTACACTCTTGGATTCTTCAAATTATGCTTATCTTATAGGGATTTCTAAAACATTAATAACAAATACCAAAAGTTTCCTTTTCTTACCTCGTTTTCCTTTACTAATTTTTAAGACATTGTACTTACCTTTCTGTTTTAAGAGAAACTGAGGTATTTTGTATATTTTCTTTTAGTGAGCAGACTGGAATCCCCCCGAGTAATATTTAGTACAGTTTTCTAAATATTTTAAACAAGAAACTAAGAATTATTTTCAGTAGATTCGCATCACAAGCTATTAGTCTTTGAAACGTCTTCTTTATTTGGAATACTTTCCTTAAGTAACTTATTATTATTTATTATTGTTTTGAATACCTTTCTAAAGTAACTTATTATTATTTATTATTATTTTGAATACCTTTCCACAGTAACTTACCTGTTAGTTTCAAGGCAAAAAGCCTGCTGGCTTCGAGGCGTGTGACCCGCCCTGCCAGGACCTTTGCCGATGTCCGTTCGCAACCTCGGCAGCCTCTGCCAGGAGCGTCGTCGAACATGCTCGACGCCGGGGGGTGGCTTCGAACTGGTCAGTGGACTGCGTGGCTGCGACGCGGGTGGTTGTGGGTGGTGGGGCAAGGTCGCTGGCTGCGACGCTGACTGCGACGCTGGCCGAGACAGCGCTGCCGGCAGCGTGGCATGTGTGAGGTTCGGCTGGCAGGATGTGTGGATGCCAGATGCCAATTGAAGTTTCCGCTTGACAATTGGGGGGCGGCCAGTGGCGCTGGATTGGTCAACTCAGGCTCAGTGGTCACCCGGGGTTGGCCTTCTCTCCCGACAGAGAGAGAGAGAGAGAGAAATATAGAGAGAGAGAGAGGAGCGAGCGAGTCAGAGAGTAAATCTCAATCTCATCCCCTCTTGTTGGCCAGGTGTGGCGCCACCTGGCGTGCCCTAAAAAGTAGGCAACACATTCTGCCGGCACGATCGGTTCCCTCGTTTCGGCTGCCTACTTTCAGGCGGCGCCGCGATCTGCTATAAAAACTCCATCCCCTATTTTTTATGGCAAATAAAAGGCCAGCGCAAGGTTACAGTTTTTGCAATTGTATTTTTTGTTTGTTTTTCGTATTTTTGTAACACAGACAACTATCCTTTAATTATTAATTTTTAAATTTGTTTTTTTGTTTTTTTTTTTTTTGTTTGCTTTTGTTTCTTTTTATGTTTTCGATTTGTGTTTCCTTTCGTATTCATTATTGTTACTTTCAAAAAATTACACACACTTGAAAAATATTTGTTTTTTTCTTTTTATAAATGTTGAATCCAAGCTTTATACTTTATCCTTATCCTTTCTCCATATCCTTTCTCCGTATCCCCCATCCTTTGCCATTGCAACAACGATTTGCTTGATTTGTTGTGGTTGTATTTTGTTTAGTATAAAGTTTTCTTTTGTTTTTGTTTTTTATAGCTACAATTAATTTTCTAAGATTTAATGATAGTTTTAGTTTGCTTGCTGGCTATGTTTCATTTCGTTTCGTTTCGGTTTCGGTCTCCGTTTCATTCCGCTGTTCCTCTGTTTCTGCTTCGAAAATAATATGGAAATCAAGAAATAATAATAATAATATTCCAGAAAATAAAACATAACTCGTGTGGTTGTTTTTTTTTTTTGTAATTTTTCATGGGCTTTTGTTTATTTAGTTTTTGTTGCTTCATATACGTACTATATGTGTATATATGGGTGTGTGTGTGTGTGTGTGTGTGTGTGTGTGGGGGGGTTTCGAAACACAATGCTTGGTAAAACCTCATATTTCTTAAAATTTAGTACATCTCGAATTCCACGTAAATTATGCACGGTAAACTTCGTCGATAATCGGACTAAATCGCCGGTGCTAATGCGATTATTCCGGAATTATAGTGACTATATAAATTCGGGAAAAATCGCAATAGCAGGGGGATTTCCTCTTCATTTTTTGGTGGGATAGAAGGTAGGGGAGTGGGGGGAGGGTAAACAAAGTTTAAACTAATGTCCAATTTGTGTGTCATTTTGCTCACTACAAAGAATTTGGTATTTCTTCCTTTTTTTTCACTAAAAAACAAACAATTAAATATTAATCATTAATCAAAATTTGGATTTCAATAATGGTTTCCTTTAGGTTTTTAGGTTTCAATCAAATAACGAAAATCAACAGCAAAAAAACAATTCAGTGTAAAAAAAATGGTCTCTCTTAAGGTCCGATTCTCTGGGTGCTCCACTCTCTCTCAGCCAGGATAGTGTGGGTCCTTGCCTCTCGTCCGTGTCTCTTTCGGTTGCCTCTGTCTTTTATTTTGTTTTTTTTTTTTATAGCAAGAAAACAAATTTCGTTCTCAGTTCTTCAGTCTTCTAAATCTAGTTTTGTTTGTTTGTTTGTTGTTGTTTCGGTATTTTCTCGTTAATTGCTTTCTGCTTTCATGTATTTTCTCTTTCACTTGAAGTTTTACGTACAAATTTGCATCTCCTCCTCACTAATTCGTTTTTACCAATTTTTTTCCTCTTTCGCTTTCGTTTTCTCATCTTTTTTGTTGTCTCTTCTTTGCATTGTCTGCTTACGTCTAAAATTGTTTAAAAAAAAATTGTGTTTTACATTTATATATTTATTTATGTATGTAAAAAAATTTGATTATTTTTCGTTTTCGTTTTCGTTTTAAATTACATTTAATAATAGAATTATTTCTAGGCGCAAAAAAAAAAAAGAAGAATAATAATAATAAAAAGGAAAAGAAGTGTAGAAACTCGAAACTGATAAATATAAGGGGCTATATATATATATATATATACTCGTATGATAATTGGGGCCTTTTCAGAATTTTTACAAGTGTTCGTCTTTAGTGCTAGGGTTCTAGATTTTCTAAAAAAAATGTACATCGATGAAAAAAATATTCATTCACTCGCTCTCGCTCTCACATATACATAATATTCATATTTATATATATATATAGATATATATATAGTGTAATTAAGTTTAGAGTATAATTTTTGCTTATTTTTGTGGCTCGCTGGGAGCTGAATTTTTTGTTTAAATATTTTTCTTTAATGTTAATTACTTGCTGTAGTTGTAGTTGGTTTTCTCTTTTTGTTTTTTTTTCTTTTTGTTTAGTTTCTCTCATTCGCTTAGGCCTAGAAAATACACTGGAAAACGTGTGTCCGATTATTCGTTACGTATTATTACTACATATATGCATATATATATATATATTCTATGTTTAAATATATAAATTACAAGCACAAAAACAAATATATAGGGGGAGGGTGTAAAAAATACGTGTGTGTTGTGGGTTTTTCTTTTCAAGGGGGGGTTGGTTTTTCCTCTTCTGGGACGTTTTTATATCTCAAGAAATATAAAAAACATAAAAAAAAGGTGTTGAATCTTTAAAATTATATTACATAACGGTTATTGCTTTGGTATTAAATGCCTCTGGTCGTGGTTTGTCGCCTGGAAGGAGCTGGAGCTGGTGTGTTGCGGGGCCGAAACTTTTTCACAAAAAGTCCTATTTACAGGGGTCCTATATCTCTTTATTCTTTATCCTTTTCTTTTTTTTGTATCTTTAGAAGATGCGCGACATGATGCGACTGCGACTGGTCGACTGCGGATGCGGCTGCTGGAGCTGGAGCTGGAGCTGCTGCTGCTGCTGCTGCTGCTGCTGCTGCGAGGGGGGAAGTGGCGGTGGTGGCGGCGCCAGGGGTATGGGGAAACCGCCAAAGAGTCATGCCTCCTCCTTAAGCGAAATGGGATGGACGCCGGTCATGCTGGAGGAGGCATTGGAGTCATTGTCGCCGGACACGCTGCCCGGCAGCGACAGGTTATGGGCCCCGACGCTGAACTGTGGCGGGTAGCCCACCACGCCCATGGGCGACAGCTGCTGTTGCTGCTGCTGCTGCTGCTGCTGCTGCTGACCGTGCTGGGACTGGACCTGCTGCTGGGCCTGGGCCTGGGCCGCCGCCGCCTGGAGCTGCTGGGCCGCCGCCTGGGCTGCCTGCGCCGCGGCCACGGCATTGGCAGCGGCCGCCGCCTTGCCCTGATTGACCACACACTTGCGCATGTGCTTCTCCAGCGTCGAGGGTACGCTGAAGGGCATGTCACAGAAGCGGCAACGGTACACATCCTTGCCCGTCCGCCCGTGCGTCTTCATGTGCCGCGTCAGCTTGGAGCTCTGGGCGCAGGCATAGGAGCAGAGCTCGCACTTGTACGGCTTCTCGCCGGTGTGGCTGCGCCGATGAACGGTGAGATTGGAGCAGTTCTTGAACACCTTGCCGCAGAACTCGCAGGTATCGTTGCGCTGGCGGCTCTCCTTCTTCAGCAGCGGTCCCTGGATAAGGGAGTTGGCCCCACCGAGGCCCAGGGGCTTCAGCTTGAGGTTCTCGAAGAGCGCCTCGTTGCGGTGCAGGGCCTGGGACATGCCCCACCAGTCGCCGCCGTCCATCTTCATGCGCTTGCTCAGCTCAAAGGGATTGGGGAAGGGATTGAAGAGCGGCACCTGCGACGGAGCACCGCCGGCGTCCTGCGATGCCTGCTGGAACATGTTGCAGTTCTTGGCGAACTCATCGCGTAGCCTTAGGGCGGCCACCGGCAGGCCATTGAGCTTGTCCTGACCTCCTCCTCCTGCGCCACCGCCTCCTGCCCCGCCACGATTGTTGTTGTCGGCGGCGGCGGCAGCAGCAGCGGCTGCAGCGGCGGCGGCGGCTGCCTCCTTGCGTCCGGACTCCTGGAGCGCCTGCTTGTAGGCCTCACTGTACTGGGCAATGTTGGACAGTCCGAACTTGTCCATGAGCTCCCCGACCAGCGAGGTGGCGCCGGAGCTGGTGGTCTTGGGGCTCTGGCTCTTGCCATCGATGCGATTGCTCACGCTGAGGTCCTCGGCCTTGTAGTCCATGTCCTCGCACTCGTCCAGCTCGTCCTCGTCCTCCTCCTCGCCATCGAGATCGCCATCGTTGTCGGGATCATTGTCACCGTCGCCCATCTCCTCCTCGGACTCATCGGGATTCGGATCCTCGTCATTGTCCGCCTCGTTCGTCTCCAGGGAGTCGGCGCCATCGTTGCTGCCATCGTCCTGCTCGTCCGCGGGACTGCGATGGACCCGCATGTGCTTCATCAGCTTCTGGATGTGGGAGCACTCGAAGTCGCAGGCGGTGCACTTGTAGGGCTTCTCGCCGGTGTGCGTCCGCTGGTGGATGATCAGGTTGTTCTCGAAGCGGAACTTCTTGTCGCAGTAGCCGCAGGCGAAGCAGTGCATCGGCTCCTGGACCTGCTGCAGGAGTTGCTGTGGGTCCTGGCCGCTCGTCTTCGAGGGCGGCGTGCTGGCCGAGCGGGGAGTGCTGGCCAGGATCAGGCCCAGGCCGCCGTTCTCAGCCGCCGCCTTCTCGGGCGGGGTGAGCGAGTGAGGACGCGTCGGATGGCCCACCAGTTGCTGCGGCAGCAACTGCTGCTGCTGCTGCTGCTGCTGCTGCGAGGGCGAGGGGCTCGCAAAGTGCGGCGATTGCTTCTGTCTTGGACTCGGCGAGCTCGAGTTAACAGTGCTGCCAGCTCCAGGGCTTGTTGTGCCCGCAAGCTGACGCAATCGCTGCGAGTAAAAATCCATCTGCTGCGGTTCCAGCTTCAAGGAGGCGCCACCGGCCACTCCTCCTGGTGCGGCGACTCCTCCTCCTACTGCTCCTGCTACTGCGCCGCCTATCAGGCCGGGTGTGAGCTGCTGCTGCTGCACATTCGGTGGCTGCTGCGTCTGCTGTTGCTGCTGTGTTTGCTGCTGCTGCTGCTGTTGCTGTTGTTGCTGCTGCTGCTGCGTCTGCTGCACGTTCTGCGGCTGCTGCTGCGCTTGCATCTGCTGCTGCTGCTGCGAGCTGAGGGACACTGGAGGCAGTGCTGCCGGTGGCACGGATCCGCGCTGGCTGCCACTGCTGCTGGACGAGGGCGGACGCGGCTCCTGGCCCACCTGCTGCTGCTGCTGCTGCACCTGCTGCTGGACAGCGCCGTTGAACTGCGCCTGGGCAGCGGCTGCGGCGGCGGCCAGGTTGAAGCCATGGTGGCGGAACTGCTCGCTGACCAGCTGCTCCATCCGGTAGTGGTCGGCGGGCGTGGGGCGGCCGAAGAGGGGTGCCACCGTAGGAACTACATTGCCGGGCAGCGGCATCCGCAGCAGCTGGAAGGGATTGGCGTGCATCGCCTCTGGCGGCGGCAGCAGCGGATGATGCCTCATTCCGGCGGCCATGGCCGAGGCCAGGTTCTCGCGTTGCTGCTGCTGCACGCGCTGCTGCTGCTGTTGCTGTTGCTGCTGTTGCTGCTGCTGTGCCTGTTGCAGCTGCAATTGTTGCTGCGCTTGCTGCTGTGCCTGCTGCTGCTGCGGCGAGCCGATGCTGCTGCTGTTGTTGCTGTTGCTGCTGCTGTTGCTGCCACCGCTCGTGTTCACCAGCGAGTTGGAGCAGGCGGAGCTCACGGAGCTGGAGAGGATGGCCGCTGCTGCTGCTGCCGAGCCCTGGAGCGGACTGCTCCTCTTGCCGGCGGAACTGGGACTCATCGCTGCTGCCTGTGGCTGTGGACTCGCCAGGCCAGAGGCGGCCGCGGCGGCTGCAGCGGCGGCGGCGGCCAGGGCAAGGGCGCTGCTATTGAGGGCCGCTGGGGTGGCCACCGTCAAGGTGGCACCGCCACCGGGACTCTCCACGTAGATCTTGACGCCGTGCGAGTGCTGGACGTGCTGGATGAGGCGCCAGGCGGAGGTGTAGCGGGTCTTGCACGTGGAGCAGGTGTAGTTGCTGGGCTCTGGAAGGGATTAAAGGATAAAAAAAAATATAAATTAGTAATTTATTCGAGTTAAATTCGATTTAAATAATACGTTTTTATATAAATAAATGTGCTAGAATTATTTAGAAAATATATTTAACCTCTGAATTTATTTAGAAAATATATTTAAACTCTAACCTTCCTTTAAGTACTTAATTCCTCAACTTAAATACCAAATAAATATTATTTTAATAAGAAACTAACCTAATCACAGATCTTTATAATTTTTTACTAATTTCTAAATTTAATTTCGAGTTGAAATTAATTTTTTGCAGCTTGGCTCTCTCTCTGAATTAGGGACCTTGTTTTAAGTACTTAATTCCTCAACTTAAATACCAAATAAATATTATTTTAATAAGGAACTAACCTAATCTCCGATCTTTATTATTTTTTACTAATTTCTAAATTTAATTTCGGTTTGAAATGAATATTTTTAAGGCTCTCGCTGAATTTGGAAACTAAATGCTTTTCCTGGCTAAACGCGATTACCACAGGTTGCCTGGCAATTTCGTTATTAATTATTAATGAGCTTTTCGCGGTGGCCTAGGGGCGAGGAGAGGTCCTGCCGCACAGGATGTGTTAGCTAGGAGCCAGGACAGGGCCAGGGGCAGGGGCAGTATTTATTTATTTATTGATTTTGCAGCGGTTGGCATGCCAAAATGCGCCAGGACACGCATTACACGCGGACGGAGATTGCCAATATTGCGAAGGATATTGCCCCGCGCACACACACACACACAGGCCATACAGGACACGCAGGACACACATGTGTGTCCTTTTTAGTTTTCTGGCCGTGTTGTTGCGGTTTTGTCGCGACATTTGTTAATTTGCCATGGCGGAAACGGAAGCCGACAACCACCCATGTCCTGCGACACATGTCCTGCGCTCCTCCCCCTCTAAGCAACAGATGTAAAATTGGAAAATTTATGAAAAATGTGCGGGACACTTTCGAAGACACATTTTTTTTTTCGTATTTTTATAATAAATAAAAATGGAAAGCGAGAAAGGAGCCAGGAGCTGGGGAGCCATTACGAGGGCTGGGCTGGCCACATGTCGCCAAAGGACAACAAGGTGTTAATGCCTGGAAACTACTGCTACATGCAGGACTCGGGACTCAGGATAAGAAACTACCCCCGGTGACTATGACGACGTTCTCTGCATTTAAATGACGCCTTTAAAAAAACGCACGAAATGAAATTTTCATTTTTCCCGAAAATTATCCGAAAAAAAAAGGAATAAAGCGACGCGCATTAAATGGAAAGGGAAAGGAGGCGCATAAGCGAGGCGGACACGAGACAGGACACGCATTCTCCACACACTTTTCCTTTTCTCATCTTTTTTTTTTCCGTATTTAATATATTATTTTTATGGATTCGAGAGAGAGAGAGGGAACAGCTTCCGCGCGCGCTGTCAAAGGTGAGCCGTGTTTAACATGATTTCGCCGCGACCCTTTATCAGGAGGCCCGGGATCAAGGATCGGAGACCGGAGATCGGGGTAGTAGCACACACACAGGACGACCCGCATGCCACAGGAAATGCAAATGAATCTGACAGATAATACGCTTTCAATGGCTCTCTCCTTCCCTCGAAGGAAGGGTTGCTCGTAAAAAAAAAAAAAAAGAGGTAAAAGTTGTCGAAAAACATCAGGCATTTATTATTGTCTGATCCTTGATCGCTGCTCGCGATGCGCACGCGCTTCACCATAATAATTATGTGGAAAAAAGGAAAAAAACAAAAAAAACAAACAGGAACCGAAACCGAAACCGAAACCCCGCTGAAAAGGATGCCAAAGGATGCTTTAGGGCGCGGGTTTGGCACGTTCTGGTGTCTCAAACTCTGATTATGTCAGCTGTCGATGCAAAATTAATTTAAATATTTATTCTCCTTTTTTTTATAGATTAATAAATAAGGGGAAAGGTATAATCCTTT
>JAEIIF010013812.1:0-11298 GCA_018874455.1 Drosophila trapezifrons | reverse complement strand
CTCTTCAGGAGATCTCTACCAGAAGGTTCTTGATCCTTTCTGGCGTGAAGAGGATGAGGCGATTACCGCCAGACTGCGTGAAATCACGCTGGATGATCTTGTCAGGAAAGCTGAAACGGCCGGACTGCGTCGGCCTCTGACGGAACCGATCACCTTTTCGATATAACGCCTGATGCACTGTCAGTCAGTGCATCAGGACAATCGTCAGAACTGTCGCATGTGGCGCGCAGACTTAGCGTTTGCGCGCTTTCGTCACCGTACGGCGTTTGGTCGTCGTCGTCGCCTTGCGCGTTTCCTTGTGCTCGGGCGTTGGGGCGCTGACGGCAGGCTTCGGTATGACCACACCTGTTGCGTCGACCGTGACATTGACGGTCAGGTTGTCACGCTTCTGGCCGGGACCACGGATCAGCACAACCGAGAATTTGTCAGCACCGGCATACGCCATGACCGGCGTGTAGGCGATCTGCGTCTGCCCATCGAGCGTATAGAGGAACGCCTTGCCGTGTTCAGGCGTGGGGGAGACGCCGAAGGACGCATAGGCGCCGCCATCAGGTGGGGCGACGGCCAGAACGCAACGTCCGTCATCGCTGCGGACAGTCATGGTGGCTACGCGATCGCCCTGGGCGTCGGTCGTCGGTTTGGTGGTCTGGCAGACGGCGGATGTTTTCATGTAGCCGAACGGATCAGGTGATCCATAGCGACCGCTCTGAAGCGGACCATGATTACATCCGGCCAGAAAGCTGGTGGCCAGCACAGGCACGGCTAGGACTTTAAGACGCACGTAAAGGCTCCGCTTATAGCTGTTGACAACAGGGCGGACTGGCGGCGAATCCACCGACCGCAATGAAATCCATCCCGCTCTAGAGCATCCGACTGCTGGTTGAAAGGCATGGCGCGGGACGATTGTACGGATGCAGGAGACGGATGCCGTCGAAACGCCACAATCACGGCGGTATTATGGCCGCATGACAGATATGTCTGAAAATCTTTCACGATAATATGTCGATAAAACCGTGCTTTGAGACGACAGGTTGAGAAACAGGTTTCAGAATCCTCTCGCCATCAGGATGCGGGCAGTGCATACGTCTGAGCACGTTATATTCCATCTCTTTCAAAGAGGCTTTTCATGTCCACAGGTCTGTTCCGTCTCGCGATCGCCAGTGTGGTTTCCCTTGGTCTTGCCGCTGGCTCCGGGGCCTTTGCCGCCAGTTGCAGCGGTTCCCCGGCTGCCGAAGCTTTCGATGTGCAGGGCCTCAAAAGCGAACTGATGGTGACAGCCCTCTCCTGCAAGGCTCAGGACCGCTACAACAGCTTTGTCGAGAAGTTCCGTACGAAGCTTCTGGCTGAGGAGCAGCGCCTGAACACCTATTTCCGCACGACATACGGAAAGCGGGCTCAGATTGAGCATGACGACTACATTACGCAGCTCGCGAACGTGCAGTCCGAAAAAGGTCTTCAGTCCGGCACCATATTCTGTGACCAGCGTATGGGCATGTTCGATGAGGTCGTTGCTCTGGATGACGAACACGACCTTTCGAAATATGCGCAGGCGAAAGACATCACGCAGCCTGCGACATTTGAGACCTGTGCTGCGCCTGCCGTAGAGAAAACCACGCAGACGCGCAGCCGCGCCCGCCGTCGCACAGCCCGCAAGGCATAACGTCTGGAATCTGAGTTCTTGACGAATCATCTGTAGAGGGAGACAGAACCGGGCATGAGCGATCTTTTCTCAGGCACCGGATCTTCTTCTCCCTCCCAGCCGACGCCGCAAAAAACGCAGCAGGCTGCGTCAGCGTCGGGTCAGCAATATGACGCCAGTTCCATTGAGGTGCTGGAAGGGCTTGAGCCTGTCCGTCGTCGTCCCGGCATGTATATCGGCGGGACGGATGAGGGCGCGCTGCATCATCTTGCCGCTGAAATTCTCGACAACTCGATGGACGAGGCGGTCGCTGGCCATGCCACCACCATTGATGTCACGCTCGAGTCCGGCAACTGGCTGACAGTGCGGGACAATGGGCGCGGTATTCCCGTCGATCCGCACCCCCGTTTTCCAGACCGCTCGGCGCTCGAAGTCATTCTCACGACGCTGCATGCTGGCGGTAAATTCTCGGGCAAGTCCTATGCGACATCCGGCGGTCTGCACGGCGTGGGTTCATCCGTGGTCAATGCACTGTCGACCTGCATGGAAGTGGAAGTCGCACGCGACAGAACGCTGTGGCGGCAGGTCTATGCGCGGGGCATTCCCCAGACAGCCATAGAAAAGGTTGGCGCCGCTCCAAACCGGCGCGGCACGCAGATACGCTTTCAGCCTGATCCGGAAATTTTCGGGACCCATGCGTTCCAGCCTGCACGTCTCTACAAGCTATGTCGTTCGAAAGCCTTCCTGTTCCGTGGGGTGACGATCCGCTGGAACTGCGATCCGTCACTGATCAGGGTTGGTGACGAAACGCCCTCCGAAGCCGTTCTGCATTTTCCGGGTGGTCTGGCCGACAGTCTGGCTGATGAACTCGGTAAAAACGCACCGCTGCTGGCTCCGATCTGGTCCGGTGACGCCGAACTTCCTGAAACCAACGGTGTATCAGGTGGCAAGGTCGAGTGGGCGATCGCCTTCCTCGAATCCGGAACGGCCAGCTTTGTGTCATTCTGCAATACCATTCCAACACCGCTCGGCGGCACGCATGAAGCCGGTTGCCGTGCGGCTCTGGTCAAGGGTTTCCGTGCATGGGGCGATCAGCGGTCGAACAAGCGTGCGAGCATTGTCACGGCTGAGGACATTCTCGGCTGCACGGCAATCCAGCTCTCCGCTTTTGTCCGTGATCCGCAGTTTCAGGGGCAGACCAAGGAAAAGCTGACCAGCGCCGAGGCATCGAAGCTGGTCGAGACTGCGCTTCGTGACCGTTTCGATCATTGGCTGTCTGGCAATCCGACGCAGGCTGATTCGTTGCTGGCCTTCGTGGTCGAGCGGGCAGAAGATCGTATTCGTCGCCGTGAGCAGAAGGATACACCGCGTAAGAGCGCTACACGGCGTCTGCGTTTGCCCGGCAAGCTGACGGACTGCACCCGTGAGAAAGCCGAAGAAACCGAAATCTTCCTTGTGGAGGGTGACTCGGCTGGTGGCTCGGCCAAACAGGCGCGTAACCGTGAAACGCAGGCAGTGCTGCCGCTGCGTGGTAAAATTCTCAATGTCGCCAGCGCCACGAACGAAAAGCTGCGTGGCAATCAGGAACTGAGTGATCTGGTGGAAGCGCTGGGCTGCGGGACCGGGGATCGCTTTGATCTGACGCGGCTGCGCTACGGGCGTGTCATCATCATGACCGATGCCGACGTTGACGGCGCACACATCGCCTCGCTGCTGATGACGTTCTTCTACCGCGAGCTGCCTGAACTCGTGCGTTCCGGGCATCTGTATCTGGCGCAGCCGCCGCTTTACCGTCTGACGCATGGCGCCAAGACGGTTTACGCGATGGATGATGCCGACAAGGATCGAAAGATCAAAACAGAGTTCAAGGCGAACGCGAAAGTGGAAGTCTCCCGATTTAAAGGTCTTGGCGAAATGCCGCCGAAAGACCTCAAGGAGACGACCATGGACCCGAAGCGTCGCACTCTGCTGCGCGTGATGATCCATTCTGACGACAGGCTGGAGACGCGGGAGCGTGTGGAAAGTCTGATGGGACGTAAGCCGGAACTGCGTTTTGCGTTCATTCAGGAACACGCCCAGTCGCAGTCAGTGGAAATGCTCGATATCTGACCCGTAAGGGCCTTCCCGGTGCCTTGAACCGGGAAGGGGTCTTTTGTCAGGCGTCGGTCGTTTCGGGTACTTTCTCGGACTGATGCTCTCGGTCGAGCGTCTTCAGATCCGTTGCAATGCGCGTCACAGGGCCAGACCAGTCGAGCGGTTTATCCTGCTGGTAGATCCGCACGCTCTTGTACCACGGAGAATCCGTGCGGTTAGAGAGCCAGCGCCAGCACTGGTCATAACGTGACAACAGCCAGACAGGCTTGCCGATACCGGCCGCGACATGGGCGGTGGACGTATCGACGGCGATAACGAGATCAAGGTTGGCGATCAGCGCCGCCGTGTCTCCGAAATCATGCAACTCGTCAGTGTAATCAATGAGTTTCATCCCAGCCGGTGGTGTGCGCGCCTGACAGGACTGATCGCCGACTTGCAAGCTGAAGAAGGCGGCGTCCGGAGCGCTCTCAGCCAAAGGAGTCAGTGCTGCGAGTGTTGTTGAGCGACGTCTGTCAGCAACTTCCGCTTCGCGAATTTCACTATGCGGCGCACCCGCCCAGACGAGACCGATTCTGAGAGGATGACCGGCAGGCGTGTCCTGCTGGATACGCTGTGCCCATTTGCGGACCTTTTCGGGATCGGGTTTCAGAAAACCTTCCGGTGAAGGCAGGGTATCAAGCGTCATATTCAGTGCGAGCGGCAGACTGAGGACAGGGCACTGAAGGTCATGTGCAGGGGATGGAATTGTTTCGCTGACAAAGCGGGCCTGCGGAAAGGACCGGGCCAGCAGACCCAGCAGTTCGGGTCTGACACGTACGACAACCGTGCCGCCACGTTCGGCAATCAGCGGAATGAAACGGGAAAATTGCAAGACGTCGCCGAAACCACCCTCGGTGTGAATCAGGAGCCTTTCGCTGTCGAACCGTTCCCCCCGCCAGAGAGGGGCGTCAAAACCGTGGTGACGAGCCGTCCTGATCTTCCAGCGCCACTCATACTCGGCAAAACCGTCCGGATAGTTGCCCTGAGCGAGCAGCGAGAGGGCGTAGTTCGTGTGGGTTTCGGGGCTATCGGGGGCCAGTTCCACGGCAACCCGGTGAAACTTCTGGGCCATCTCGTGCTGGCCCCGGTGGCTATCCAGGGCGACTCCCAGATTACTCGCCGCGAGAGGGTGTTCCAGGCTGATGTTCAGACATTCTGAATAGGCGGCAATCGCCTCGTCATAGCGTTGCAGTGATTGCAGGGCGTTGCCCAGATTGCACCAGGCGTCGGCAAGCTGCGGAGCCAGAGCAACGGCTCGACTCAGAACCTCGAGCGCAGGCTCGAAGCGGCAGATGCCGACCAGCAATCCGCCATAGTTACTCAGAGTGAGCGCGTCGCGGGGCTCTTCGCCAATTCGCCTTCGGTAGACGGCTTCTGCTTCCAGAATCCGTCCTTCACGCTGCAACTGCGTGCCGGCATCGGAGAAAAAGGCTGTATTGTCGGGTTGGGGTGCGGGCGATGGCGTCATGAACGCTACGTTCGCCCTACAGACTTAAAAAAATGTGACCTGAAGGCACATCATGCTCTCAGGTCAGTGTATCAGGCAGAAAATTCACTCATGCCGGGACGGTTCAGCATGGACAGCAGTTCCCGGCGCGTATCCGAGTTGTCGCGGAAAACGCCCAGCATGCGGCTGGTCACCATGGATACGCCGGGACGATGCACGCCGCGCGTGGTCATGCACTGGTGTCCGGCTTCAATGATGACCGCCGTGCCGTAGGGTTCAAGCACACTGTCGATCGTGTTGGCTATCTGGGATGTCAGGCGCTCCTGAATCTGGAAACGTCGGGAATAGGCTTCCACCACGCGGGCGAGTTTGGAAATGCCGACAACCCGCTTGCGGGGGAGGTAGGCGACGTGGGCGCGACCGATGATCGGCACCATGTGGTGCTCGCAATGGCTTTCCAGTCTGATGTCACGCAGCAGGACGATCTCGTCATAGTCGTCGACTTCCGAGAAGGTGCGCTGAAGAAGTTCTTCCGGATTGACGGCATAGCCTTCGAAAAACTCTTCGTAGGAGCGGGCGACACGGGAAGGCGTGTCGAGCAGTCCTTCGCGCGCCGGATCTTCACCGGCCCAGCGCAGCAGGACCCGGACGGCCTCCTCGGCTTCCTCGCGGGAAGGGCGGACTGGAGCAGGAGGATTGGTCATCAGGTAGATCTCTACTGGAAGAGGTGGGCGTGCGCCTTCGGGTCGCATGACGACGGGCGCACTGCGGGAAATATATGTGGAAATCAGTGGAGCATGCTCGGCTGATAGGGGCTGTCGAGGCTGAAGGCCGGAATGCGCGCATCAAAGAGCCGTCTGCCCGGTTCCTCCACCATGTGAAAGAAGCCGCGCATGATGCCGCTTGGCGTGTCGAGAGATGCGCCGGAGGTATATTCAAAACCGCCACCGGGCTCGAGAATGGGCTGCTCGCCCACCACGCCGTCGCCACGAACGCGGTCGACATGCCCATTGGCGTCAATGATTTCCCATGACCGTTCGAGAAGCTGGACCGTGTTCGGTCCATGGTTCTCGATACGGATACGGTAGCCCCAGCAGTAGGAATGCTCATCCGGCTGGGACTGGTCGTCGAGCCAGAAGGCCCGGACGACAATCCGGATATTCCCGGTCGTGGCCTCGTAGGACGGCAATGCCGCAATGGCTTCGTTCAAAGCCGCTTCCGGGTCTTCGAACAGCTTGGGCGGCATGGGCGGTCTCGAGGACATGATCGGGAACTCCCTTGTTCAGTTTGCGAAGCCGCGGCTTTTCAGGGCTGCAACACCGCGGGCAAGATCGTCGATAAGATCGGCAGAATCTTCCAGACCGATCGACAGGCGGATGGCGCCGTCAGCAATACCGAGGCGCGCGCGCTCCTCAGGACCGATCTTCATGTGAGTCGTCGTCGCCGGGTGGGTCGCCAGTGAACGGGCGTCACCAAGATTGTTGGAGATCAGAATGATGCGCAGGGCGTTGAGGAACGCGAATGCGCCTTCCTGCCCACCGGCGACCTCGAAGGCGATCAGCGAACCGAAACCGCTCATCTGGCGTGCGGCCAGTTCGTGCTGCGGATGATCCTTGCGACCCGGATAACGCACGCTGACAATGCCCGGAGCATTTGCGAGCCAGTCGGCCACAGCGGCTGCGTTACGGGTCATCGCATCGACACGCAGGGCGAGCGTCTCAAGGCCTTTCAGCATGACCCATGCGTTGAACGGCGACAGGGCGTTGCCGGTATTGCGCGTGAAGGGTAGCACCGTGTCGTTGATCCAGTCCTTGCGGCCCAGAATAGCTCCGCCGAGCACGCGTCCCTGACCGTCGATGTGCTTGGTGCAGGAATACACCACCACGTCAGCGCCCAGTTCCAGCGGCTTCTGGTAGACAGGCGAGGCGAACACGTTATCGACAATGACGATTGCCCCGGCCCTGTGCGCCCGCTCGGCGATGGCGGCGATATCGAGCACATCCAGCATGGGGTTGGACGGGCTTTCGAGCAGCACGGCGGCTGTCGGCCTGCTGAAGGCTTCATCCCACGCCTTGAGATCGCCACCGTCAACAAAAACGGTTTCCACGCCATATTGCGGCAGCAGATTGGCGACGATCCAGTGGCAGGAGCCGAACAGGGCGCGGGACGCGACAACGCGGTCGCCAGCCTTCACCTGCGCCAGAAGAGCGGAGGAGACAGCGCCCATGCCGGTCGCCGTGCAGACGCAGGCTTCCGCGCCTTCCAGATCGGCGAGGCGACGCTGCAGGGCGTCGACCGTCGGGTTGCCGAAGCGGCTGTATTGATAATGCGCCGCTTCACCCGTGAAGGTGGCGGCGGCCTGCTCGGCATTGTCGTAGGCAAAGCCTGAGGTCAGGAAAAGAGCTTCACTCGTCTCGCCATATGGCGTGCGCTCGACTTCGCCATGGATCAGGCGGGTGGCGGTGCGCCACGTGGCGGCGACTTCGGGAGACGTTGTTTTGATGGACGTGTCAGTCATGCTCGGTCTCGGTTCCGTTCTGTCCGCAGCAGAAACGCCGGATCATTCAGAATCCTGCCATTCCTGCACGGGGCTTCGACCGTGGAAACCTGGCGGCATGGATCCCGCCAGAGCCTCTTTAGCGCGTTTCTTTTACCTCGCCGCAAGCCGGCCATACAAATCACGAGGCCCCTGACGGGGGAGGCAAAGGTTATCGCGGAAAAAACCGCGTGCCGTCAACAGGGGCTCTGGCATGGCTCCGCTTCATTTCATGACGCTCAGACAGGCCCGCCCCGGCGTGAACGACGCCATTTCGGTGGGCAGGGTGTTGATGCTCTGCGCGTCTTTCAGAAGGGCGCGTCCCCGCGCGGACCATCCGGCAAGGCCAATGGAGGGACTGTTGAACGGACCACTCACGCGGATGGGGATGTCGAGCGCCAGAGTGGCGGCGCCCCGGCTCTGGAAAGCCAGTTCGAACCAGCGTCGGTTGAGATCGAACAGCGCTTCTCCGACAATGGACCCGGCTGGTGTATAGATCCGCAGCGGCACGACAGCACCTTCACCGCGACTCATTTTCAGAGCGCCGAGCAGGCAGGTCACGGGTGTCGTGCCCTTCATCGTACCGAACAGCGTGCCGATGTTGGTCGAGGCGATGCCGATGACTTCCTTGCTGATCAGGCCGCTGTTCATGCCGACCACGGCCTGGATATCCGCATTCCGGGACGCCTCATTCAGGGTGCTGACCCCGTCCGCGCTCGCTTTCACGCGAAAGGACAGCGAGCCACTGACAGGCACGGGCGCAAGGCCGGCCTGTCTGCGGAACGTGTCGATATCGGCTTTGCTTACATCCACTGTGGCATGCAGCGAGGAGCCGCGCGGATGGGTGGCGATCTCACCCGAAGCGAGCAGTGACGCCTTCATCCAGCCGAGTTGCAGGGAGGAGATGTTGATTCTGCCGGGCTGCTGGCTTGCTACAAGGCTTGCATTGGAAAACACAAGATTGTTGTAGCGCACGGATCGGGCTGAGAGATGGACGTCGAACAGCGGATCGGGGCGGGCAGGGGCCACAAGCGGGATGTCGGTGACGTGCTGTCCGGATTTCGGATTGCTCTGGCTGGCGGACTGCAGGCCGTTCAGATCGAGCTTTGCAAACGCCATGTTTCCGGTGATTTCATCAGGAGAGCCTGATTTGCCTTCGGTGAAGGTGATGTCGGCGTTTTCAATGGGATTGTCGCGCAGAAGGCCGGTGGTCCGGGTCATCGTCCAGACATCGCCCTTGTGTGTGAAATGCCCTTCCAGATTGAGAACCATGCTGAAGCTGTCAGGGTTCGCACCGGCGATTGCCATCAGGGGCGCTGATGTCGGTGTGCGCAGGGTCAGCTTTCCGTCAATGCCGTCAAAATCGAACAGATCGGTCATGGTGCCGTCGAAATCAAGCGTCAGATCTCCCGATGAGGCATGCAGATTGGTCGGGTAGGGTTTTCCGGCCTGACGCAGAATGGTCAGCGGACCAAGATGGGCCGTAAGCGCGATGGGGATGCCATTATAGCCGCCTGCGACGGTCATTTCGAAAGGACTGCTGTCGCTTGTTGAGGAGAGCGTGACGGTATCGAGCGTAGTGCGATAGGCGTGTCCGTTCGCCGAGCGGTAGATGATTTCGCTGTCTTTGATAGTCGCCTGCCGGATGCCGGGAAACCAGCTCCAGTCCGGCGCTGTCTCTTTCTTTGCTTCCGGTTTCCTGTCCGGCCGGGATGGTGCGCCAAACCGCCAGTTCGGCGTGCGGTCTGCCGTGCGTTCGAACAGGCCGGAGAAGCGGGTCAGCACGAGATCACGGGTTTCGGCAGGTCCGTGCAGAAGCGACATCAGACGCACCTGCGTATGGAGATGACCGAGGGTGATCATCTCCGGCCTGCTGCCGTTCGGGATATTGGCGATGCTGAGATCATCGACATCGAGCGTCAGCCAGCGGCCCGGAGAGACGTGCGCACTGCCGATATGCACCGTGCGCCCGGTCGCCTTGGTCAGCTTTCGGGTTGCGAGTGCGGCGAGATCAAGATGGGAGAGGGCAAGGAAACCACCGCCGCAGACCACGGTGCTCAGACCGGTCACACCGAGGGCAACGAGAGCAAGACGACGCACAGACGAATCTCCGGCTATTGAACCGGGCTCTCTCATGCTCCTCAAATCGTGGGGAAATAAAGGCCGGACAGAAAAAACAGGTTATCGGGAAGGCTGTTGCGCGATCCCGACAGGAGACTGGCCCCATTCCGCATGGAGGCCGGCGAGAAAGAGGCGGGCGCCTTCAGCAATGACGGCGCGGGATTCTTCTGCGCTGGTTTCCTTGTTGAACAGGGCGTGCAGCATTCTCTCTCCTGCGGTCAGGCTGAAGAGTTGCTGGGCCTTGCGGTCTATCCGTGTCTCGGGATGACCATGCTGCGTGCAGTAGGCGCATAGCCATGCCTGCAGGACGTTCGATTTCCCGCACTGCTTGAGGCTGTTCATGATGTCACGAAGATCTTCGGCTTCCGACGCGCTGGCGATGATGGCGCGGATCAGTTCGATGGTTTCCGGCCGGGTGAGGTGAGCCGCCAGATCGTCCAGCAGTCCGATCAGTTCGTCTTCGGAGGTGCGGGCATGTTCGCGGATGGACAGTGAAAAACAGAAGAGCCGTTTTTCTATCAGGGACTGAAACAGGTCCTGTTTGGACGGGAACTGCTGATACAGCGTGCGTTTGGACATGCCGGAGCACTGGGCGACCTTGTCCATGGAGACGGCCTGATAACCATATCTCCGCAGGGCTTCATCCGCCGCAGAGAGAATTCGCTCACGCCGTTCGCACTCCGCCATTTCCGGTGGTCGACCTGGGCCACGGCAGGAAGAATGCTGGTGTTCCTTAACATTCATAACCATCCCCATGTGCGCCTTCGTACAGGATCTGTCCATTGGATGATGTGACAGAGCAGGCTTGACCTGAGGTTAGGAAACTAGGTAGTTTCTATTCAATCAGGCAATGAGATTCGTCAATTGTTCCTTTTTTTAAGGAACAGGGCCGATCATGCCGTTCCCGTTTCTATTCTACACACAATCAGCAGGATGTATCCGTGAAAAGCCCCGTCCGTAGTTTTTCAGCCCCGGCCCTGTGCGCATCGGTTGCCAGCCTGCTGGTTCTGACTGCCTGTAACAAGAAAGCCCCGCAGCAGGGTGCGCCACCGCCACAGCAGGTGGAAGTGCTGACCGTGAAGCCCCGTCCGGTCCAGATTCGTACCGTGCTTCCCGGACGTACCGAAGCCTATGAAATCGCGATGGTCCGCCCGCAGGTCAGCGGTGTCATCCAGAAGCGCCTGTTCGTTCAGGGAACGGATGTGCAGGCCGGACAGCAGCTCTATCAGATCGATCCGAGCATCTATCAGGCGGCTTATGACAGCGCCAACGGTCAACTCGCGCAGGCTCAGGCAAATGCCATTACGGCAAAGGCCAAGCTGGAGCGTTATGGTCCGCTGAAAGCAGCGCACGCCGTCAGCAGAGAGTGTCCGATCTTCTGTGTATAATTGATCTGGTCCATACTTCACCGAAAGGAAGTAT
>JAEIIF010013809.1:0-26758 GCA_018874455.1 Drosophila trapezifrons | reverse complement strand
TTCACTTTACCTTTTACTTATGTATATATTCTTCTGTCAGTGCAGAAAACCGAGTTGAATTGAGTTCGGTTGAGTTCTTGACTGCACTGCACGTTTATTTATTGTGTATTTGCATTATTAGGGCAACTCAACCGTGAAAGGCAAGTTGGGGCCAGGACGAAAGGGGTGGAGAACCGTGAAGGAAAGAGCTGATGGGGGAAAATCGAAGGAGAAAATAGAGGGGGGGAATGTGGAGGAGGAGGAGGCGTTCACCGGCAAGTGACCATCGCTGCGCATCGGATGGACAGCTGACTGAGCTGAAATTGACTGAGCGACGTGTCCTTTGTAGTCCTTGCACACACACACACACACACCCACACCTACATTCCCTTCATTATTGGCAACTTGTAATTTCGTTATGTGCACAGCAGCAAAGGACCTGCAAGCAGGGGTATGGCGTTTGTGTATACAACTTTATGAAATATGTTGATATTTTTAGACTGCTCTGCTCTCCTCTACTCTCTCTGCCCCCGCTGCTGCATCGATCCCTTTTCCTTGTGTTTGTTTAGCTAATAGAATCGTCTCAACTTTTTTTTCACCTCCCCCCCTGCGTGAGTGTGTGTCGCTTGAAACTATAGACGAGTATTTGCCCAACACGCTCGCACTCACTCACGTCCTCTAATAAACCCACACACTCACGTATTTTGCGGCACGTGGAGGAAAGTATAAAAAACAAAAAACGTGAAGAAAGTAAAATAAATAAATAAAAATAAAAAGTCTGTATGGGAAATGAAAGGAGAAGCCCCAAAGGCAAACTGAGGTAAAGCTATTAAACACAAAATAAAACTAACCGAGGGATACATGAAGAATTCCAATTATTAAAGCTGCGAAGGGTATAATAAAGGTAAAATTTTGAAAAATTAATTATGGAAAAGGAACAAGATTAAAAACTGGATAAGATTTAAATGTAGGAATTAAACGCCTTTAAAGCTTATTATAATATTTGAAAAGCATAACCTTTATGCGAAATATAAACAAAATATGATTTAAAATTTTATTTTTCGATGATTTATTGTAGATATAAATATATAACAAATATTTGAGGTAACAGACTTCCTACCTTTCAGCCAAATATATAACTTTGTAGCCTCTTTATTATTTCATTTTATTTATATTTATACACATTAAAATCAAGTCACCTCAGCAGCCCTGAGTGTTTTATAAGAAACCGACACACACACATTCCCAAAACTCTTGAGAATTTTCATTCCCAGATTTTTCCCCCACGTAAATATTCTTGGACGGAACATCAAACATTTTTGGTTGCAACATTGGCAAGTTTGACAAGCCAGAAGATTGAGTACGTGCTGCACATTGACAAATGGAACGCGCCACGAATCTCTGGGATTATTTTCTACTTCAAGATGTGGAGCGGGGAAAATTAGTGGATATGGATAAGGATAAGGGAGAATATATATATACATATATTAGGGGGATGGACAGTGAGTGCCCCAGACCCTCATGATGGATCAGCCATTCGAGTGGAGATAATCTAAGGGGGACGACGGGGTGACAACTTACGTGCAAATTGCATATTTGTCTGGCAAATATAATAAGCTCACTCACCTGCAAAGAAAAAGAAAATATAATTCAATTAGTTATCACGTATAAGTTGCAATTGATTTGTATTGTCAGGGGTTGTTGAACTTGATAAATGAATATTATTATTATAAGTATTATTATGGCTATGATGGCTTCACGAGACAGGGTTCTTGAAGGGTTTTCCTGAATTGAAATTTGTTCTTGTAATTTGTAGTGCTCGTAGGTTTATTTTTCCACGCAAATATTTATTTTAAGCAGCAATATGTTCAGTACAAGCGAATATAATAAATATATATAATAAATATATATTCTTCTTCCACAAGCTCCCAATATCCATTTAAGTGAATGCTTTAAGCCCTGCCCTATCCACTTTAAATATATTTTAAATGCATTGGAAGAGACTCCTTTTTGCTTATCTAAACTTTAATTTTGTGCAACCGGACTGGAAGAGGATTTTGAGATGGCACCGCTTGAATATATCCTGCTCTTCCTTTTGCGCCCAACTGCAGGCTGGAGGTCATTGCTTGGTCTCCGCTTCCAACTCCCCAAAGGCCCCTTGGCGGAAACCCCCTTAAACCCAACCCCTAAGCTCAGTCTCATCCACCTTGTCATCTCGTCGTCGTCGTCGTGGCATTGACAAAAGCCCCAAGTAACTTGGCTCTTGTCTCGGTCGCAGTCTCGCTCAACTTGGCCGGCTTATGCTTTCAGGCACACACGCATTCAATTTGCTAACCCATACAAAAACACCCATACATGGTCTAGTCGCTCTATGAGCTACACTGGGCAAAAAAAAAAAATAAAAATAAAAAAAAGGAGTAGAAGTAGAACTTAAAGTTGGCTTACTAATTATGTAACTTAATTAAAAAAATTATATAAGATCCCAAGCACAATTTCAGCAACAAATTTATTGATATAAACTGTTTGTTTTAATTTATGTAATTGAAGTTGGTTGCAGGCATTGCGCCTAAAATTCCCAAGTAGGATTTCAGCCACATATATTTACACTATTTATTGTTACTTTGTTATTTAAAACTAAATTTTTGTAATACTAATTTCAATAGATATATAGCCTAATGAAGGAAGTTCCAAAACCCCCCCTTGTTCATATTCTAACTTTCCGAGAAAATATAAAGGTTAAGAGAACTTGACTTTAATTTGTTTCTTTTTTAACAGTTTCTAAGCTTCTGTAAAAAATTGTGCTAATTTTGTGTATGACCAACTCCCATTTTATTATGTTAATTTTTTTTATTTCTTTTTTTTTATTGTTTTCCTTTTTTTTAGTGCTCAAGTGTCATGCATTTTTAAAGCCAGAACAGCCCAGCGAGGCAGCGACGACGCCGACGACGACGATGACTGAAGTGGGAAATCAAATGTTTGTAATTAAAATTAAATATTCTATTAAAGGATCAAAACTGCAAGCCAAAAGAGGATGCAGCCAGTAAACAGCAATCAAAAGCGTCATATGCATATAAAGTAGACACAACCATACAGATGCGACCGGGGGTGTTTGTGTGTGTGTGTGTGGTCTGGGGTGTGGAGTGTGGGCTGTGCATCCCTGTGTATATATTTCATAACACAAATGTTTAATCAACGCAGCAGGACGAAAGGACGACGACGGCAAGGCAGGGGGAGACGACAGAGAGCCTAGACCAAAAATAAATAGCACATCATCAGTGTCAGCTGAGGCCAAAAAAGAGAGATGGAGAAGCGCAGAGGGAAAATTGGGTGGAAAATCCCATGGAAATGGGGTTGAAGGAGGAGTAGGAGGCGTAAAAAGGAGGTAAAAAACCGTAGGTGGGAGCCGGCAGGCAACCGAATGCATTTGGGAATCCAGCTTCGACTGACGTTGCCTACCAAGTGCCATCTATGCAAGCGTGAAATGTCAAGTGCTCAAGTTTGAATTTGGCTTGGCAAACACATACACTGCAACACAAGTGATTAAAGATCATCAATTGCAAGCATTATCTATAGAAAAATGTATTTAAAATATTATATTAGTTATTTAATTATTATTTCCCATCAAAATCATCAAAAAGAAGTTCGAAATTGAATTTATTTTTGTGTTTTGAACTTCTAAATACATTTTAATAGCCTCTAAAAATACATATTTAATTTTAACCTTTTTTTATTATCTTCTAAGCTGTAACTCTTTTAAATAATTTTAAAATAATATTATTTTGCCGTGTACCCACACTCATAGACACAACCAAAGGCAATTGGGAGCAAAAGGCAAATACGGCCAACTGCACAAGCCAAAGGCAAGGCAGAAAAACAAACACACATATCGGATATCCCATTTAGTTTGCTTCTTACAACATCAATTAATAATTGAAAAATATATATATATATGTTCGTATATATCTGTATCTGTTTGCTTACGAAATTGCTCGAAACTCTGAGAGGCAAAAAGAATTCAATGATCCAGGATTAGAGTAGAGGAAGCATGTAAACTGTCTAATTCTTTAATCAACAAAAGTTATTTATAGACAAATATGGCTCGGCTCTTCGAATCCAAGGTTCCACATGCTTAGGCTTTAGTCAATAAATATGCTTAGACCGAAGATGTTATTTAAAGCTACGAGGAATGTAATTAAGTGGTGCTTTTCGTAAGGTAATTTAATTATACTATTTTGTATTTAAATTAAAACAAACAAAAATTATAACAAGGAAAAGGTTGCCCAGGAATACATATTTTTAAATTTCGAGCAAACTCTGAAAGAATTATCAATTTATTAAATATTTTTACCAAATCCTATACCTATTCTCCTTTCCTTTAATAAATAACGAATAAATCCTGGTCACATCGAAACGCGATTTTAATTTATTTACCGAGCAAGGTGTTAGTTCGTTTTTGCATTACAGAATATGCTCAGAGCAAACAAATTTTAAACATTTTAGCATTTATTTTCATCAAATATTTATAATGTTGTTGTAGATGGGATGAAATGTTTTATTTTATTTATTTGTTGTAGCCTTTAATTTGCTCAGCAATGAGTAAATAATAAAACTGTGAAAATGTAATGCATGAATAAATGATTAAGTAAATATTTATGGAGTTTAAGCCGCATGCCGAAACAGTTGTTAATAATTTCATATTATGCAAATTAAACAAGCTGAACGCGGATGTCAAAAAAAAAAAAAAAAACACAAAATAATAATAAATACAAAAAATATATAAAAAGAAAACCGAATTGACAGCAATTGATGGTCGCTTGTTGGGCGTAAATTATGATTGGAGCTGAAAGTTAAATCAATTGATTATTCAAATGATTTGGTTACGGTTTACGGTAACTGGTTTTGTGGGTTTTGTGTATTTTTGTAGGTTTAGTTGGTGATTTTCTAACTTTAATATACTATTATAATGCTGGAAACTATATATTTTTAATTTTAATTGAATTTATAAGATGGAATAAAGCTTAACTGCCATTTTAAAAATACCGAAACATCTCAAATAATTATTTTATAAAGCAAAACCTGGCATAAAAACATAAAACTCGTAGAGAGAAAATAAAGGCTCGATAACTAAGATACAGATGGAATTATAAATTATTTAAAGGAAAGAGGTAGCTGTAAAATTGAACTAGCTTTGATAACCATCCTGCTGATTTTCACTTATTCAGTTTAATTTCGATTCGTTTTATTGCCGTGATTGTCAGATGTGGCCCGGGAGTAACCTTTTTGGCCGAAAATCCAAATGTTTGCATTCGGAACCGCACAACACACACAACACACAAACCAAACCGTCAACCGGCAATTTTACGTTTATATTCAGCATTCCGCCGGATATTTCCCTTAGCCGTTGGACCAGCCAGGACCAGCCAGGAACAGCCAGGACCAGCCAGGACCGAAGCGGACCAGACCGGACTGCATTCTGTGTTCTACATAAATATGAAATTTATTAGTGAATGTTGCATATCCTTTTGTGCGTGTCAGTTCCGGCTCGGATTGCATTTGTCCAGACAGAAGCGAGCAGCGAGGAGGTCCTGCAACAACATCATTATTGGATGGTTGCCCAAAAAGTCAGACCCTCCACCAAAAAAAAAAAAAAAGATATACAGAAATAAAAAAACACACAGTAAAACAGGGAAAAGCCGGGGCTTTATTGCCATTTCGTTGGACGTTGGTGGTTTCTGCGATTTTAATTTGTTAAATGCACTTTTGTCCTCTTCATCTGGCATATCGAGCGGTGCACTTAACCCCGAGACTGACAGAGGGGCTTGGGCCACGGAACATGTCGTTTCGAGTTGTTCAAGGGAGTCCAGTAATTGTCTGTTTAAATTTAAATAAATGTCCAGTGGAAATTGAGAGAAGATTTTTCAACCAAACTTCAAAGTAAAAATTAAAATTTAAACTGGCTTGCAAATAGATATTACAATCTAGAAACTAAACAAAAGTAAGAGCTTTTGTAGATTAATTTTTTGTAGTATTCAAAATAAAAACTGTGTATGCTTTAAATATTTTTATTATAAAAAACTTAAACTAAAGCCGAATTCTTCTTTTCAAAGATTCAATTGTCTTTTGATTATTTTTTTCACATGGCGACCGTGCAATCAATTCAATGATCATTTCGGGCATTTTTTCAATTGTTGCCTGGGTTGCACCTTTATTCCTGATATTTTTCCGGAGTTTTTCGTTTTTTTTTTAATGTCTCCTATTTTTTTTTAATTTGGCTTTTGGGTGCGACAGAAAGTTTTGCCAGCTTCAGCTGGAAAATTTATTCATTGCTCTCCTTGCAACTGGGTTAACTTTCTGGTTTGGCAGTGCGAACAAAGCTCGACGGCGACATTTTATTGTTGTCCCTGGGACGGCTTTTTCCTCAGTTTTCCCAGCAGCCCCCTCCCATCTACCATTTTTCCTCATGTATCCCCTTTCTCATATCCTTGATTTGGTTTTTTTTTTTTTTTTTTAAGGGGAAAGCTTTTACGCTATTATTTGATTTTTATTTGGGTTCCGCTTGCCCCGCGCCGCACTTCATGAGTTATTGTCTCATGGACTGCGGCTTCAATGCGAACTAGGCCAGTGACTAAATAGGGAGGGAAAACCAGGGGGAAAAGTGGACGAGTGACGGCTGGAAAAGCTGGTTAGGGAAAAACTGGGTAGGGGTGTTCTTCCTACCAGCCAAACTGTCGCTGGCCCTTTTCTTTTTTTTTGGCAACTTTTCTACGGTCTGGCGTCATTTTTTGCACATTGCATACTTTTGCGGCAACTTATGGCGATATTTTCAGTAACAAAGAGGGTTAAAAGAACAAATATCGACCATGTGATACCCTGTACGGTGTCCGCCTAACTATATTTAACACTTTCCTTAAAATATCAACATTTTACAAAAAAAAATATATATATAATGTAGTTAGTTATAACAAGAGTGGCAACAATGTCTTTACATTTCATAGTCATTGAATTACAACGGATAACGAGCAACGGACAACGGACAACGAACAACGGACACAGGACAATGAAGAACAAAGAACGGTTAACGGAAATCAGATAACTAAAAAGGAAAACCAACAACGGATAAATAACAACGAACAACGGTTAACGGACAGCGAACAACGGACAAAAAAACAAGGGTTAACGGACAACGTTTAACGGACAACGTATAACGGATAACGTTTAACGAACATAGTATAACGGACAACGTTTAACGGACAACGTTTAAGGGACAACGTTTAACGGACAACGGTTAACGGACAACGTTTAACGGACAACGATTAACGGACAACGTTTAACGGACAACGATTAACGGACAACGGACAACTGACAAAAAACAACGGTTAACGGACAACGTTTGACGGACATCGGATATCGGACAACGAAAAACGGACATCGGAAAAAGGACATCGAAGAACTAACAATGGACAACGGACAGCTAAAAATGAAAACCAACAACAGACGCCTATGTAAGTAACAACAGCCAAACAGAACAAAGGTAGATTTACCATAAGTATAGTATTATAACCTCTGTATTACATAAATTTCCAAGAAAACAAGCTACCCCCGTGCTGGACGAGAGCCCTGAGCTCCTTCCTGAGCTGAGAGGAAATGTTTGACCACCTCTCCCTGATTGTCTTCTGGTAAGGATATGCTTGAGGCCAGTGCGTTTCCTTAATGCGGCAATGTTTGGTCAATGTCAAATGCCTCTGCCATTTTCTCTATCTCTGTGTCTGTGTGACTTCCGTTTGCCGCAGAGCACACTCCACCTATCGGATATATCTGTGTATCTATGTGTGTGTGTCTATAGATGCTTGTATGTAGTATTTCCTAGAGCGTTCTGGCATTGACAATTATGACACGTGCTTAAAGTTTTCGACTTTGACTCGAGGCGCTTCAAACAAATCCTCATTAGAAGACCCATTGAAGCGCCGCAGCAGGAGCACACAAATTCAGCAAAATTTGCAATCAACTTAATCAAAATGCTTTTGGCTTTGGCGGGGCAATAGCTCGCAGGTAAATTTGCAAGCTGAAATAAATTCCAATTAACCCAAAGGCAGAATGAATGTTTCACAAAGTTAACAGGGAATTGTATTGAATGCGTGAACTTTTTTTCTAACCTGCCTCTAGACCTGTGTCTCTATACATTTACGAGTATTTAAAGAAATAAGAAAAAAATAAAGAGCTGAAATCATTTGAAAATAAATTCCTTTTTCCCCCGCAGTTACTTATTCTAGCGAAACCACACTGGAATTTTGAGGTTATAAACTGACTAATTGGCTTTGATTTCCATGAGGTGGCAAATACCTCGGGCAGAAAGTAAAATTGGTAAAAGGGAAAACGGACGGTTAACTTTTATTTACATTTGACTTTGAATCGGAATGAAAATTCTTTTAGAGCTAAGCAAGCTTTTGCTGGCTGATGCCATGTGTGGCCAAAGATGCCTTCGCTTCACCTTTGACTACAGCAAATTCCAAACAGTTTTCGTGTGTGAATTACCCCAGGAATCCAGCAATCATCCCCGCATTTCCTTCAGTTTTAGTTTCAGTTTCAGTTACAGTTTCAGTTCCAGCTTCAGTTTTTGGGCGCTTGATGATTATCAAGCGCCCAAAAACAGAAACACACACTCTCTCTCTGTGTGTGTGTGTGTTTTGTGTGTGTTTTGCGTAATTCAAGATGGCAGCAAACCGACAAACTGTGGAACCCATGGAAAATGCGGGCGCGGGGAAATGAAAGAAAATTGTAGAAAACGAGTGGAGGAGTGCCACAGAGTGCCATGGAGGAGCACAGTGCGAAGTACAAATGTAATGGCAAATTTTTGAAATTAGTATGCAACACGCATAGCAACAGAAGCAGCAGAACAGAGGAAAAGGACATGGAAATGGAGTTTAGAGCTGGAAGCTGGGTACTGGGAGCTGGGAGCTGGGAGCTGGGATCTGGGAGCTGAGAGCTGGAAAAGCGGCTAAAGAGCTAGTTGCACACACATTCGGTTTCCCCCCTTTCATTTTGGCCCCTTTTTCTCTTAACTATTATTGCATTTGCTTGGCTGTGGAGAACATCAATAAGCGGCATATTTAAGCTGCTTGTTGGTTGGGTTTTAAGTAATTTTTATGGCAATTCTCTGCAATGCCATTTACCATTAAGTTTAATGTGGGTCCCACAAAAGGGCAAAGGGGGGGAGAGAGAGAAGAGCTTGGAGCATTATTAGTTTTAGTTGCGCAAATGTGGGGAGTTCTTGTGGCAAGTGAAATAAAATTAAAGAGCATTGCAGAAAGAGCTTGTTAAAAAGTTAGACAGAATTTATTTTCCCCTACTTCAATTGCCCACTTGGTAATAATATATTCAGGTCTTTAAGTATATACATAATAGATGGAAATTATTTGAAGCCAAGCACTTAAAAGAATTGGAAAACACTACAGCCACACTAAAAACTAGCTGCAGCCACACTAGAAACTAAAGTGCTTCCATTAGGAAGCTGGTCACACTCTGTAAGCACACAAAAAACACTTCAACAGGGTTTAAAAAAAGAAAAAGAAAGAAGAAAAAGGCCAGCAACAAATCGACAAATTTGCTCTTTGCCACTATTTTTGTTGTCGTTCTTTTCCCCCTTTATGTCACCCTTGATGCCATTGTCCAACTTTGACATAATGCAACAACTTTCCGAAACATTTTCGTTTCTTTAGTTCTCTTCTCTCTTCGCTTGCCAAGAATGGAAAAATGTTGCACAGCCTTGGCATTCTCGAATGCTTTATCTTTTTGGCCAAAGCCAAAGCTAAGGCAAGAGCAAAAGGCAAAACCAAAGGCTTCTCTCTCACACCCATACCCCCCGCAGCAGTGGGTCCACCATTTTGCCGCTCACTTAGTTTCATTAAAACAACGTGGAAAAAGTTTCCTTTTTTTTTTTCGGGGCAAAAAAATAATTCAGAGACCAGGAGGAAGATGGGGTCCTGGCGCCATACAAATGAGGCAAAAGAAAACTGCTGTCGCACAGGCTAGAGAACTCTTAAAACTCTGAAGGAACTGCGATTCCTGCGTCCTACGTCCTGCATCTCAACCCTATCCTAAGTACTCCCTGTGGAGCGGCCCCACAACTTGCAGCAGCGCTTACAACTACTATTTTTTATTTGAGAAATTTCCCTCTTTTGTTTTCATCGTCGTTCTTCTTCCGTATTTTTGTTCCCCTGTCACTTTTGCTTTTTTTTTACGTATTTGGTGTATTTTATATCAATTTTTAGTGTTCTTTTTTGCAGCGCACACTTTTATCCGCTTGGTCTTTGTCTGGAGTTGTGCAAGTTGTCGTCTAACTTATGGCATCTCATTTATCTTCGTAACTCGAGATGGGACGAGGCGAGGCGACAGGCGACGGTCCAAGGAGTCAAGCAGTTATTGCATTTTGTACGGTTTTTTTTCCTCTAATTTTTTCTCTCTCTCTTCAAGTACGTGTATTTTTTTTCCAGCTTATTTTTGTATTGTCGTTTTATTTATTTATTTTATTTTGTGACTTATTTATGGTTTACTCTCAGGGCTCAATCTCTTTCATTCCAATGCAGGACACGTAGAAAATGCTCGATATCACCGGCCTGGGCAGCCTCCAGAGCTTCAGTGTTTAAATCCTGGTCGAGTAGCGGTTCCAGGATCAATCTGAGAGCCCCAGAGCTCAGGCCGACGGAGAAGTGGGACAGGGCTCTGTGGAATTGCGGGGAGCGTAGGTGTTGACGGATTATCCAAGTCTTCTCGGTTTCGGTCTCGGTCTCGGTCTCGGTCTCCTCATCGGGATCCTGAGAGGGCAATCGAGCAATTAGTGCTTGTCGCCGTTCGGGGGAAATCAAGAGATTTTCTATAGCTTCGGTGCCATGGCGACACAATGCCTCCGCCAAGTCTACTTGAGGCATCATCATCGTCATCGTTTGCTGCTGGGTAGTGACGAGATCTGGGATGGCCAGCTCTTGGCCTTCTTCTCCTGCTTCTCCCACGGAAACAGGCAAATGGACCCGACTCTGGACGGTCTGCCGCCACGTTGTGCGTTGTGTGTCCGTCAGGGTCAGGGTGAATATTTGCCGCATTTCCTCGAGAATAGCCTGATTTTCAGTGCCGCCGCCTCGGCCGCGTGGCCACTGAAGATCAGGCAACGGACAACCCGAGGGGGCGGTGTCCAAGTCACCATCGGCGGCCTCTGTTTCATTCCGCTGCCGTCGGTGACCACCGCTGTCGATCAGCTCATTGACCCGCCGACAGAACTCCGTGTCACGCTTCATATCCGGCTCCTGCATCCAGAAGAAATAACGCTGTGTGGAATGACAATACTTGAGGACATAAACCCGCCCGGTCATGCAGGCTTCAACGCGATTGAATTCCAAATGTCCCAGCGGTCCTGCTTGAATGTCCAGTTCCACGGAACCGGAACGTCGGTCCATCCAGTAGATGTGAACCTGGCCATCGGCATCGGAGCGGCGTAGGTAGAGCAGGCCCTTGCGCTCATCAGGCTCGATTGTTTTGTCCGAAAGGATCATGCGACCGGCCTTGTAAGCGACCAGGTACTGCTCCTTGTTTCCCGCCAGCTTGAATGGATGAGATGCAGAGAGAATGCTCTCGAGCAGGACGGTGGAATGGAGTGGATCTACTGGGAATTTTCAAAGCTGCTGTTTTTTTTTAAGGACTTATACATTTTGTTGAGAGCCTACTATAAAATGTTATGCAAAAAAATAAATGGTACAACTCGGTGGAAAATATATTTATTATTGAAAAAGTATTACTGCTTAAATGTCAAACGACGTTTTAAACAAGTATTTCCTCAACTCCCTTTCCATTATTTCCTTTCTGTACCCTGACAATAATTGTACATTTATTTAAGGCAATAAAGTTGATGTTTTTTTAAGAAAGAAGGACACACACATCCTGTCTGCTTTATGGCGCTACTTCAGCATGAGCCGTTCGGCTTGTGTCCAGCCTGGCCCGACAATTGACCTTTAATTGCGCACTTAAAAGCACATAAAAACGTGGGGCCAGGATGCACGAGGAAAGTTCAAGGAGCAGGACTGGAAATCCGCCAGGGGTAAGGGTAAGGGTAGGGCTAAGGGTGTGTGATAAAGGTGCGAGGTGGGAGGTGCGATGGGTCAACAGAGGCGCTAGCCCAAGCTTAGTCGCAGCAATTAAAATTAAAGCGGTGACTTATATGGCTTAACGAGCCAGCGAATAAGGTAGTCACTCACTGGAGCTTCTTGTTCGGCTCATTGAGCTCTTCAATTTATTTCTTTAAAGGATTTAAATTATTTGTATACATTAATTAATCATTAATTATAATTTAATATAATATAATATAATTTAATATAATATAATTTCATTTAATATAATATATATAGCCCTTGCTTTATCTTTTTATGGTATACTTAAGCCAATTCCCAACAGTTAGCGTAAATTTGTTGAAGGGAATGCCCTTACAATTCCCAAGTACGAATTCAGCCAAGGTTGATTAGTGAAAAATTAGATTTCTTGGCTGGAAAATAATACTAATATAAGTTTATAACAACGGAAAATACTAATATTAGTTTATAACAAAAGAAAATCCGCAAATTTGTTTAATCTATTTAAACTAATTTAAATTCTTATCCAGGAATTACAATTACTATTCTCAGGTATTCCGATTTATTCAATTAAATTTAAATCACATTGAAATGCAGCTGAAATCTTTGAAATGTCACTTCAAAGTGCCTAATTTTATTCGATTTAGAGCTAGATTTTATATTCGATTAAAATCATCTTGGGTGTGTGCGGGTGAAATATATTTTCGTTTAATTTAATTGGATTAGAATCAATATATGATTGGCATGATTTGTTTTCATTCAATTAAAGTTGATTCGATTGGACGTGTGTGTGTGTGAGATGAGTGTGTGATGTGTGTGGATGCGATGTCATGTCGTCATGATGAATTATTCAGCCAGAATTGAATTGAAACTGAAATTGAAAGCTGGAAAGAGTGATGTGGACACATCTTTTAGATTCGATACTTTTGGCCAGAGTCAGCTCCACACCTTGATTCCTTTTCAATGGACTCGCAGCCGAGTTGAGTTGAGTCTTCTTTATATATATTTCATATATATACACATGTCTATATGTTCGGTTTAATGACAGGAGGAGGACAGGACAGGGTTCTCCTGCTGTCGTCTCGTCGAAACGTTCGAAAGCAATTACAATTTAAGTATTTAATTAGGGAATTACGTGAGCAAACACCCACATGGCCAGGTCAAATAAATGGCAGACGACCGAGTGTGCGAGTGTATAAAAATAAAGAGAGAAAAAAAGAAAGGAAGCCGTGTATGAAATGAAATAAAAATGAAAAGAGCGTAACGAAGTTGCCCCAATCGATGGGTGGCCACTACACCTGCCGCGCCTCTGCCTGTGTGTCCCATTCCTCCCCCTCCCCCCCCATAAATGCCAATAAAAATGAAGCCAATTGCTGTTGCTCCGCCAACAAAAAGAACAAGAAACATTTGAGGCAACTACAAAACAATTTGTAGTTTACGCTTTACGCGTTCTGTTCGGCTCGCCAGCTCTCGTCCGTAACGAGAGCACACAACTTGGCCAGAAGGATATGGGAAAGGATAAGAAGGAGCTGGGGCAGTCCGTGTGGCGGCAAAGGATAAGCGTGTCCTGGCATCCTAACAGACTTAACCCCGGACACCCGCAGCCAAGCAAATAGTAAATAAAATCAAGAACTATAAAGGCCAAAAGGAGTGGGACAAAAAGAAAACAATTATTTTAGACACCGACTAGCGACTAGAAGTTACTGTTTATGATACTTAATTATTATAAAGTGATCAGAAGTTACTGTTTATATAACATTAATATTATATTCTATTTAAGACAATATTTTAATTATAATAATTATTACTTTAAACACCTTTAGCGACTAGAAGTTACTCTTAAAATATTATAAAGTGATCAGAAGTTACTGTTTGTATTACTTAAATATTATATTCTATTTAAAATAATATTTTAAAACTGAAATTTGCATTTTCCCTAGCCGTTTTTAATCCTAAAAATATTTTCTATCGCAAAAATCCCTCTTTTATTAATATTAATATATTAATGATATTTTTAACAGTGTTTTATTTTCGAAAAATGCCTAAAGATTGTAATTTATAACTTAAAGCATTTCATATATCTTGAATACCTAAAAAATAACATTAAAAATAATTTTAAAATAGAAAAAAAAATGCTTTTCATTTGATATTTATTATATTTATGTAATTTTTCGTTTAACATCAAAAGAAAATTTCACTAGGTACACCACTGCGTATACATCATGCAGGGCCTCTGTCTACCGTACAAAAATAAAGCCAAGAAGGCAAGTTAAAAACGCACAAAAATTACAAGCGTTATGTTGACAAATGCCTTAACCCCCAGTAACCAACCCCCCCTGAATTTCCCATCCTTTCCATTCTCCTCTGGCAATTTTCCTTCATTTTCAGTTTCATTTTTATGGCTACGTTTGGCTTTTCCTCCTTTGCTTCGAATTTTTTCCTCCATTTCGGGTTTTTTCTTTGCTTTTTTTTTGCCTTTGGCGGGTATCAATAAATTGACGACGACCAAAGTTAGCCAGCAGAGGGAAAAAAGCGGGTAAACAAGTGTATATATTATGTAGGGATGTGCCATATAAAGTACATAGATGTGTGGGCGACACACAGTTGTAAATGAAATTATCACCTTTTGACTTTCAACCATCAACGGAAAATATTTTTCGCATTTTGCTTTTCCCTTCAATTTATGCGCCGCAAATATGTGTGGTCGTATTTCTGCCTTTTTTTTTATATATAAATATTTTCCCAGTATTTGCGCTGCATTAATAAAGTGTTTGCCTGTAAATATTATACGGAACGGCATGAAATAATCATTTCGCGGCATCTGAAACGACCGCAAGCTAAGATTTGTAATTTAAAAATCGAATAAAGATTTGCTCAGAGAGACATGCATTTAAATTGCTTAATAAACGATGAAAGCAATACATTTTCTTTGAAATTAATCAAGCAAAATGAAAGAAGAGAATTCCAGTCGTTTAATTAACATTTATGGCATTGACAGGGGCGACTCTGGCTCTGGCTCTGCATTGAAACTATTAATTAGTGGAATATTTTCCACTGCAATTCAGCAGATGTCAGCTTTTGTTTATAACCAGAGATTAAATTCAATTAAAAACTAGAAACTTTCTTTACATTAATCGGTGTGGAACATTCCATAGATTTAATTAAACATTTTGTCGATAGTTGGAGGACTTTTAACACTTGAGTCTAGATTAATTAAGGGTATATGGATATATATTTTCCAAATGCGGCGTTGCAATTAGTGATTTCGATTAGAAGCCCTGCCTCCGTTGCTGCTGCTGCCACCTCTGCTGGTTCATGAATTATTGAATTGGTGTAATTGAACGGTTTCATTGCACTTTGGGGGCTAATGAAGATGAATTCGAAATGAGTTAATTAATTGAAATTTGTCCGGCTAAAACGGATATATGGCAGTTGAATGAACCCCGAATGAAAAGCCTTGTAAGTCTGCCATTTTGGTTTGCCTTTTGCCTTATGTTTTTTTCTCTTTTGTCATTAATTCATAAGCATGAACTTCATTTTTTTTTTCCCCTGAAAGGAGTCCTTGTTTGGACTGCGTGTGTGTGTGTGTTTAGTGTCAGTCAGGCCAATTAAACGAGTGAAACGAGGAGTCAACTTGAAATTAACACACACTGGCGCCCAGGCAGGGAACACACACACATACGGATACGGACACGCACACTCCCACGCACACGCCGCCAGTTTATGAATCTCAAAAATGCTCCTCGCTGCCCTAAACTAATTTTCCTCGCTTCCCTTCTAGCTTTTTTCCCCTTTTTTTTTACAGACACGCATACACACAGTCACGCCACAGGAGTTAGTCCTTTCCGTTGTTCCTGTTGCTTATTTTCGGTGTGTTTTTACTGACAAAGGGATCCGAGGAAAAACACACAGAGTACTCGCCTCGAAGTCTCTAGATACTACTTTTGTAAGATCTAGAAACTAGTTGAATTTATAAATAAAATTGTATAAATAAATATAAAAAAAAAGTAATCGAACATATATCGAAATAAATTATTTATCGATATTCTAAAGACATAATATATCGCCTAAAATATCGATATTTATTTTAATAATCTCTTTAAGTGGGAACTTGTACTTTTATAATAACTAATTGATGGCAATATAAATAATATTACGTTTGTCTCTAAGTGACAAAAATATCTAAAAATATTTTCGATATCTTATCGACATTTTATTTGTATTTTATCGATATATTTTTTTACACATTTGGATTTTTTTTTTAAATGAAGCTAAAGCAAATAAAAAGAATCCAAAAAAATGTATCCCACCTCCACAAAATTCATTTAAGAGTCTAGGCCACGGAAATAATTTCCTTAACTAAGCTTATTTCCGTGAAAGTTGGTCTGCAAAGTCTGCTTTCTAGGATTCATTAGTTATATATTTTGTGCAGCATCATTATCATTACTGAGAAAATCCTAGAGTCCCTGTCAAATTGAAAGTGTATTTTGATGCTTTGGAAGCAGCGTGTTCTCGGCTCGAGTTTATCCTTGTAACCCGTTTGCCAAAAACCTTCCCATCAGGGTTTCCTTTTCACACACACACACACAGTCGTCCATGATTGGCGGCAGGTTTTGTTAATTTACGTTTTGTTTTTGTTTTTTTCTTTGTTTTTGTCTCGTTTTTTGCTGTCGTTGTTGTTGTTGTTGTTGTGCTTTTTCTTGTTGTTTTTCCCCTCGCCTGGCACTTGGCCGCCTCCGTCCCTTGATCCTTCCGTTGCTCTTTAGCCTGGAGTGCGTGTTAGATAAACTGACAGGTGGGGAAACTCGGGGGGGAAAAAGGGGCAAAGGAAAGGGGAGGCGAGGGAGGAAGGAAACTGCAGGATACGCCGCAAGGGCAAGCGGATGTGTTGCCGCTTTTCCACTAAGCCAACCCATCTGCCACCTCCAATCCGACCTCTGCCCTTCAAAAGCACCAAACTCCTGCCGTTCCCGCCTTCCCCTTAACCCTTTGACGGCATCGGCAAGTCATGTGTGCGTGTGTGTGTGTGTGTGTGTGGGCGTGACACCGCCCTTAAACAACAGCAGCAGCAGCAGCAAGAGCAACAGCAGCCAAAGGACTACAACAGAACCTGGCATTTTTGTGGTTTTTGCGTTATCCTGCTGCTTTGCTTTGCTGCCAACGCTCAGTGGCTCGTCCCTTCCAGGATATACTATATACACTTTCTATATAATGTTACTCCTTATATCTTCGTGCTTAGTATATGGATGGATGGTAATGTTTGTGATTGCCAGCATTTCAATGCTAAAAGCGCAACAAGAGTCATAAATAATACCAATTAAATAATGTTTAAAATATTTGAATAAATAAATAAATCATACATAAATATACAAAAAATATATAAAATATACATATATAAATATTACGATAACACACACAACATTTCTTATATATTTTAATAATAAAATTCAGTTTAAAGGCCGCAGATAAAAAGATCTTTCTCCAACCGTCATGGTTAAGTATTTTAATAATATTCCTTTATCTAGCAAACTGTTCTCCTAATATACACCTATAATTCCTTAAAAAACTATCATATTTTCATCTATTTTAAAGTTGCCATTCACTATTTAAGAAAATAAAACCCCATCCGCATACCCTGGGGATCTCGCTGGCGGCATAAACAATGGTGAAACGTTTAATAAACATCATTTAATTACAGTCAAAGCGAGCTGAAAAGGGAGCTCTGTGGGGGCGATGCTGCGACACGGATAACCGAAGGACCCTCGGTAATTTGTATAACTTTTTTTTTCTTCTTTTTTTTTTTAATTATTTACTGTTGTTGGATTTTTTCCCAACGCTTTTTTCCCGCCGTCGCATGTTGTTTCTTATTATACACAGCGAGAAATCGCCGCGGGGTGAAGCTTAGCAGATGTTATGAGGGGATTTAGGGGGTGGAGGGGGGATGGCTAGGGCGTGGTTGTTACCGCAACAGTCGTGTCACAGATTAAAGTTGTGATAAATAGGGGAAGAGCCACAAGAAATACGAGCGAGGAGAGATGGGGATTGGGGGCGGAAAAGCGAGTGTTCACCTGGCGATAGGAAAAAACGCATTAACACCAAAATGGAAAGGAAAAAAGTAAAAAAGGGTGAAGCGCCAGGAGTTAAGGGGTACAGCCTTTGAATAATTATTAAAGAAAGTAAAAGGATAGTCTTTAAAGTTGTGTCGATAGAATATAATTATAAGGGTTAACTATAAGTTATAAATCCTAACTAGAGGTTAAGAAATAAGGCCTTGATTAGTTATTAGTACGAATGTAGAATCAATGTTGACTGGAGGTTATTATCAGGTATAAATCTTAACTCAAAGTTAACCTGAGGTTAGAAAATTAAGACTTAATTAGTTATTAAGTAAATGGTTAAAGGGTAGAGGTACAGACTTCTGCAATGTAGAATCAAAGTTAACCAGAGGTTACGAAATTAAGCCATAATCAGCTATAAATTGCATAAGAAAAGTAAACCAAAGGTTACCAAGCTAACCCCTAATTAAGACTGCTTTTAAAAAGCTTTACAAGAAGTAGTAGTAAAAGGTAGTAAGGATTCTAAAAAAGATTCTTACAAAAGCTCTAACTTGTGGTTAAGTAATTAAGAAAGTAAGTCTAGTAATTGGTTAAAAGGTAAAGAGCTACAGCCTTCTTCAATGTAGGATCGAAGTTAACCAGAGGTTTTAAAATTAAGCCATAATCAGCTATTAATTAAATAATAAAAGTAAACCAGAGGTTACCAAGCTTAACCCCTGATTAAGACAGCTTTACAAAATAGTTTTACAAGGAGGATTCCAAAAATGTTACAAAAACCCTAACTTGTGGTTAAATATTAAAGTAGTTTATCAAACGTTTCCTCAACTTAACTTAATTAACGACCCCATTAGAAATATATTTCAATTCGCCAAATCCTGCTGCAATCCATATCAAATAAATTGATATAGCACTAGACAGATAAATAGCCAGACTTTGGACCTGTATGAGCCATATCTTCCACCTTGAATCGCTCAAACAACAGTCGGGGAAAATTGAGAAAATGACCAATAAAGCCAGCGTTTTCTTCTTGGCCATAAATTGCACACAAAGTGCCAATATAAATCAAGTGTAAACCGCTTCGACCTGCTGCGGATGCTCCTCGGTGGAAGGGCAAATAATAATAATGAATTTATGGTGGGTGCAGCAGCAGCAGCAGCAAGTTCCAAGTTCCCGAGACCATTAAATAACATTTAAAATGTCAAAGCAAAGGATGCAAGCAGAAGAGGAGCTCTAATGTGGAAAAGCAATTGAATGGAAGATGCTAAAATGGGGGCACAAAAACCAACAAAGCTGTAAATCTCAAAGCCAAAGCAGATGCGACTCTCTGGCCGCAACAAACAACAAACAAACAAACAAACTGAACAGAACAGAACAGAGCCTGAACAGATCTCGAAAGCAATTTAGATGCATTGCATATGCAGCAAGGATAAGGATGTGGTTTTCCTCCACATATAACGGGGACATCTCTCGTTGGCTTTAGTGGCATATACAACAATGCATAACCGATGCCGGAATAACAAGGATGACAAGGCGCGCCTTCGCCGCATTCGCTCTAGTTGCAATTACAAGGACGCGACAACGTCGAATCAGGTTGTGTCTCTCTCTCTCTATCTAACCAAAAACGAAATGGTGGCATCGGTTCTGAATAAAGGCCAGCACCAGATTTGGTACACCGAGGGAAATAAATTAAATAATCAGTCCCTATAACAAAAATAATACTCTAAACATTTTATAATCCTTAAGAGGTGGAATATCTAACAAAACTGTGAATAAATCTTATGAAAATGCCAGTTCTTCTCATACTAAATAGGAAAATTAAATCTAGTTTTAATTTTTATAAATCTTCCTTGGTCAGAAAGATTATTTCTAATATTTTTTAATGTACTTTATCTGTAATACTTATTTTTCCTGTGCATATTTAAGCTCCTTCTGCAGCTAAGATAAATATTCAATTAAAGAATGCGTAACGAAGGCATGCACTTTCTTTTTTTTTCCTTTTTTTTTTTTGCCTTGGCAAGATGAATTGACTCGAGGACGGAACGACGAATTGCGCGAGAAGATTGCAGCAGATTGCAGCGAACCCTCACACTTTTCATTCTAAGCCCCTTTGGCAAATCGCGGCAAGCTGTCACCACCCACAAGCCACCCAGAGCTCAGAGCAGCACCCAGTAGACCCCCCCATTTTCCATTTTCTATTTTCCATTTTCCACCTACCCGTGTCAGTCATGGTATTTATGTTCACATTGCATTTTGTTTGGCCTCTCCCTGCACGAGGGCATCACAAAAGGACAAAATGGCTGACATTGTTAAAGTCAAAGTACAGCATTGCTGTATATAATAAAGAAAAAGAAAACAGGGAGTGGAAAAAAAAGAATAAAAAAAATCCTAGCAGAAAATATAATAATAATAAAAATAAAGAAAAGGAAAACATGTTTATAGCCAGAGCCAAGCCATCGTGACAGCTATTCATCTGAAGTAGTGAGCTCCACAGTGGCTCAAGGTGAGGATACACCTTTAAGGCATTAATATCGATAAACAATATATCGATTAATAAGAATTGTAACGATATTTTCTTGGAAAAAATATGCTTTCTTTAGATTTCAATTAATGTTTTCAATGTTTTAAAGATTTATTATCTTTCGAAAGAGTGCATTTAATTACTTATTACAAGATATCGATAGCTCCACAGTGGCTCAAGGTGAGGATACACCTTTAAGGCATTAATATTGATAAACAATATATCGATAATGAATTAATTACAATTGCAACGATTTTTCCTTGAAAAAAATATATTTCTTAAGATTTCGATTAAAATTAATATTAAATCGATGTTTTAAAGATTTATTATCTTTCGATACAGTGCATTTAATTACGGATTAAAAGATATCGACTCCGATATACAAATAATTATAAAGAAAAGGATATAAAGTCCTTTCTATTTTCTTAAAAAAAAAACCTACAATTTCCAAATGAAACTCATTTACAAATTGATTCCTTGAAAAAAAAAACAATTAAATTAAGATTTTTGTTTTTATTTTATTTATTTATTTTTAAAAAATATTTTCCAGAATATTTCCACTGTGCAGCACTCCAGGCGCATTCCTCAAGAGTGTGACAAAGGAGGATGCAGGCGAAAAAATGGGGAAATCGCGAGGTAAAATGAAATAAGTCGGGAAGGAAGTGGGTGCTTGAATATAGAACGAAGAAATATGCATTCAAGCTGCTGCTGCTGCTCTTCCTTTTGGCCATTCCTTCAAGGAGAGTCGGTCCGTCATGTCGTCAGTCTGTCATTCAATCAGTCGCTCGGCGCGACATTCATTTGGACTCGCATTCACTCGCTCAGTCAGCCGCTCATTCACTCATTCAGTCATTGCAACGAGAGCCTTTTTGCTTGACTGCGCCACTTTTGGTCGCTCATTTTGGGTTGACTTGACTAATGTTCGCAGCTGAACCTTGAGCGGAAAGGCAAGCAAACACAGATGCACGCACACACTGCCACCAGCACTCACACTCAAAGGAACCGTCATCGACTTGTCAACATTCTGACTGACGAAACGCCCTCCACGCCCACAAAGGGAAAGGCAGATGAGGGAAAGGCGGAGAGGCATTGAAAACTAAGTAGATGAAAACCCGTCTAATGCCGGGGCCCCAAAATGGAAAGCACGCTGCAAGCGAAGCCAAATATAACCGACTTGCAGGTGCTCTTTAACCGAAAAATCATACCAAGGGTTATTTTTATAAAAAAGTGACAAAGAAAATTGTCAATTACCAACTGAAGGTTTCGGACCTTTCGGAATAAAAATAATTATATAAAAATCATATTAAATAAATACTTTTTATCTCTCTAAATGTTCATCAAATTATAACCGGTACTACGTGTCGTATGAGTAATATTTTTAGATCCTTGAGGCTCTTAAAAGTTAATATTTACACATTACGTATACACACATATTTTATAAATAATTAATTTAGGTAAATGAAAATAATATTAAATAAATATTAGATATAAATTACATGTTAATCAAATTTTAACCGGGACTACGTGTCGTATGAGTAATATTTTTAGATCTTTGAGGCACTTTGTGGCACTTAAATATTACACATAATACATACCTTAAAATTTAATAATTAAATTAAATGAAACAAATATTAAATAAGTATTAGTTGACCATTACAAGCTAATCAAATTTTAACCGGGACTACGTGTCGTATGAGTAATGTATAACTTCTAGTGTATTTATCTACGGTATTTCCTACACATACCCCTTCAATACTTAATACTTATATTCTTTATGGATAGAGTATAAAACAAGGGACCTTTCATAGCACAAAGATGCGAAGGGCGGCAGAAGATGGCGGCTGGATGCAAGTCCAAAGCGTGTATATGTCAAGTGCTTAATGCGCCTAGAAAACACACACACATACACAGATCCAACATCAGACACACCTCCGCACGGGACAAGTGCGTTGGTTGTGTGTGTGTGTGTGTTTTTAGTGCGCCTTTTTGTTATATAATAGAAAATCCTTAATAACATTTTCTTTACAATTGAAGCCTGGGAAAATTCGGTGCGGGAAGGATAAGATTTGCACACACACACACACACTCAGAGAGCAAGGGAATTCTTTTTACGAGAGTTTTTCCTCAGCTCTCCCCGAATTCCTTTAGCGCACTTGAGTCGCCATCGTCACTCGCTCGTAAACATTTCACGCTTTGCCGAGCAATAAGTTCCTTCTCTTTTCAATTTTTCTTTACCGGTTTTTTTTTTTCTTTGTTTTTTACTTCTTTTTTTTTTTGTTTTTTAGATATTTTCCTTACTTATTTTTCGGTTGGTTCCCGTCGCCCGTCGGTCGCTCTTGTTTGTTCTGTCAGTTTGCTGTATTTGTTTTTGGCAGCTCACAGAGAACTCCCGCCCGGATCTCAGGATTCTATATCCTGGCCCCGGTGACTTCATCACCAGCATCACTGTCAGGTGGTCTAGGAAAAACGAAGAGGAAAAATCATGGGGCTGAAAAGCCAACACACACACACACACACACAGAAACGAGAGAAAGCTGAAATGCTTAACCGCATTTCTATAACCGAAACCAAGATGCTGCTAACTTGGTTATGGTTACGCCCCTCATGTTTTGGGATTAGGGCACTAAATAGGATTTTGGCTCAAATGCTGGCTGGCTTAGAGGTTTTCAGTTGCCAGCAGTTTGGCAGAGCGCATTTTAATATTGATATCTCCGCCCAGACAATAAATTATTGCTAGAAAAATGCAACTATAGTTGACATTCACCTTTAATTAATTGGAAGATAGATAAGGATGAATATAATATTGGTAAAAACGTTATCTGTTCCTAGTGCTGCCTGCTAAAATATTAAATCAACTGCAGAAATATTCTGTATGAACTTCTTTGGTTAATTAACTAGTATTTCTTACAATTTCTATTAATAATTATATTGTAGTTCCTTTATATATTCATTCAATGAATTTATTTTCCTGCAGAACTGTTAATTGCATTTATTTACTCAATAATTTCTTGAGCCTTTAATAAATACAATTTCTTAAAGAACAATTTAGTTGTTTGTTTTATTTTTAATTTGTTGGCCGTTTCAAGACCTTATTGATTGACATTAAGGCCTAATTTTCGAGTTCGTGCCTCTGCAAATAAATCAAACTAAATGTGCGCTAAATTTCCACAGTCGCCACAAGCAAACTAATTCACAGAAGAGGCGAAGAGGCGCTGCTGCCTGAATCCTGCCGAATCCCTTGTCATTGTTCAACGTCATTAGGCGATAAATTGACCTTCACGCATGGCTGAGGGGGACACGGGACGCACCGAAAACAGGGGGAAACTCTGATGATGGCGGTGGTACCAAGCGTGGAGGCGTTGATTGCTAGCCACATGAGCCCAGAGCCGCGTCGAGCCACTTGCCACTAAATGCTGAAAAGGAAAATGGAAAGGAGGGACTGGAGAACCAAGGAGATGATGAGGAGGTGATGAAACTGGAGATGAGGCGACCGAAGCCAAACTTGTAAGGTCTTGAGCATGTGCCACAGAAACCATGTGCGGCAGAAAAGGCAATATGTTCTCTCACAAGAGCTAAGCAGCCAGAGATCTATGTAAACTGAAAAGAAAAACCTGAACCACAGTCTAGATATTTATAAATATTGTTCGAAATAATATATTAAAAATGAGTAGTACTAACTAAAAGAGTTTTGAGACTCCCAAACCTTTTTTAGGATTACTAAAGTATGAATAATATATATATTTTGCAAGAAAACCCATTATTATTAATTTTAAGACATGACAAAAAGCATACAAATTAAATTCAATTATAAGGAATTATTTGTAGGCATCAAAAGTTATAGTTAAGGCTTTAAAACACGCATTACAAGTGCACTTTTTCGCAACACTCTCTTCGCTTTTCCCTCAGCAAAGCCACATTCACATCCTGCACGTCGTAGCCGTCGTCGTCGTCGCCGTCGTGACTTCGTGTCTCGTTCAACACGCAATGTGTAATAGTTATTTGATAATCTACCTGTTATTGACCTCATTTTTATTTGTGTGTTCGTGTGTGTGTGTTTGAGTGGTGTTTGATGCTTGTGTGTGTGTTTGATGGTGTGATGGCAAACACACACGTGTGAGAAACGACATGATATTGGCGTGTAAATTATGTTTTGCTTGTATGTTTTCCTCATCCATTTCCCATGCAGCTAAGGCATCTCCCTTCCCAGACTGCAATTGAATGTGAAAATCTTAGGAGAAGAAGCATTTTCTCGAGGAAATTGACATTTTTTTCCTTAGCTGTCACAAGGTTTAGACACTCGGCAAAAATAGAGCATGAAACATAGGCTTAAGTGAAGGAAAATGCTAAAGATTTCTTAAAGATGAGTAAAAGATTATATAGTTTATGGGAGCAAGAGTTTCCCCCCAAAAAAATATTATATTTCTGTAATCTGTAATCACATTATTCTGCAGTATATTGAAAGCTTAGCTTTTTCTTCATTTTTATATTATTTTCATACATAAATTCTAGAACGTTATCCCTGGCGCTCTTGAAATAATACACATATAATTTATTGAAACAATTTACATTCATCAAATGCCGTTCTCCACTCCGAATGAAAAACAATTTTCCAACACTTGTGTGGATAACAATTCCATATTTTATCCAGCGCAAAAAATCCCTAAACCAAGTGGGAAATAAAGAACTGAAGAAAAAACACAAGTGAAGGCCTGCGTGACACATTGTATGTGTACAGTTGCGGACAAAATAATAGCACTAACTTTAATATATCTAAATGATCCCACGCTCATAGGTACAAGCACAAAACCTACACATTTTCAGGGATCTAAGCCTTTCAAGGGGCTTGCTGGCATTTTCTCTCTGTCTCATGACTTTGAGACTGATTTTGTTTTAGTTGGCAGGCTCCGATTTTGACATTCAGTGTCCAACCCTGTTTTTGACAAATTTTAGCAAATGCCAGTGGATTTTTTTAACATCTTACAGATTTATTATAAAGTATACTAAATATATTTATTCTTATTTGATTCTAGTAACAAGTCACAATAAATTCGATGTTCATTTTGTAATTTCTTGCCATTTCCTTGCTACTATTTTGACCGTAAGTGTATGTAAATGTGCGATTCTCAAGTGTGAAATATCGAGCAAGTGTGTGGGTGAGCTATATACGTATATATAATATATATGTGTATGTGTGTGCGACGCTTTTGTTCCGAACTACGCTCAATTGCAACAATTACAGCAACAATGCTGCCCGTGAGCCCATTTTATAGCTTGTCGAGGTGTGCTGTGATCTGTGTGTGTTTGTGTCGTCTGTGAACAATGGCTTGGCACCAACACCCACACATGTGTGCACATGTATAGATACACCCACATACACACACACACACAGAGAGGCATTGAGTGTGCGTGTTCAATGGCAAACACAATGCTCGAAAAGGAGGGCAAAGTTCCAGCGCAAATTGCATGCGATGAGAATGTGCAACAGCCGTGTCCGTTCACGCCCCCTACAGCCTTCAGCCTTCTCCCTTGTTCCATTTATCCCTTTAACCCTCCCCGACCCCCTTTCATCACCCCTTTGAGCAACGCCCCTGTTTCCCATAAAACTGCTTGCTACAAATGACTAATTTCACTTTTTCCTGTCTCCCCTTCTCCTCGTGTGTGATACCTTTTTCTTTCTTTTTTCTTTCTTTCGGTTCTTTTTTTTTTTTTCGTCCTTTGTTGCGAATTTCATTTCGTTACACTTTCTCCACCTCTCGAAACCTGACTGTATTGTTTAACGCGTTGCCACTCAAAATTCTTTCACACTGATTGCTCGAGATGTCGACAAAAAAAAAAGAAAACTAAAAACACTAAGCTTAAAACTGCCAGCCATGTAGAAGCTTCTTTTTTATAATTTATAATATTATTACCGAGCTAGGAAAACGTTGATAGCACGTATTTTTGGAGAGGTAATCAAGTCTCTTCCTTGCTATTTCAGTATGTTTAAGCCTTTAGTTCTTAAAAAGTCTATTAAACAATATTAGAGAAAAATACACGAAAAGAGTAAAACAAAAAAATAAAGTTATGATAGTTATAATAAAAAATAATAAAAG